>CM038638.1:35242801-35245866 GCA_021554675.1 Leuciscus idus | reverse complement strand
AACGCACGCACGCACGCACAGACACACACACACACTTTTTAGTCCATTGTGGACCACTTTCACTGGCCACAAATAAATACATAAATACAAATACACAGGTAGAAGTCGTGCTAATAAAGTACATGAGGAGAAGAGTTTAATTCCCCTGAAGTGAAGGAACAGAACTGATTAAACTGAATTAAACTGAATGAAGTGAACTCAATTGCGTTGCACTGAATTTAATTCACTCGAGCAGCTACACTGAATTGAAAAGAACTGCATTAAATTAATATAAACTGTAATAAAGAAAATACTGAAAATATTTTATTTTTTAAATAAAAATAAAAATGTTTTTGTAAAATAAAAAATACATAAAAAAGTTAATTTACAGTGTTCTTGTTACATGTATAGTATTGTAATTACTATAAATTGTGCATAATTACATGCAACTAACCTTAACCACACCATAATCCTAACCATAACCCTATAGTAAGTTAATTATTACAACTCAGTAATTAAATGTATAATTGCACTAAAACAGACACCTTCAAATAAAGTGTAAACATTCATTTTCAAAACTGTGATTCACATGTGTAACGAGTGTGTGTGTGTGTGTGTGTGTGTGTGTGTGGGTGTGTGTGTGAGTGTGTCAGCAGTGTGTGTGTGTGTGTGTGTGTCAGCAGTGTGTGTGTGTGTGAGTGTGTTTGAGAGTCTGTGTGTGTGTGTGTGTGTTTGAGTGTGTGTGTGAGAGTGTGTGTCAGCAGTGTGTGTGTGAGTGTGTTTGAGAGTCTGTGTGTGTGTGTGTTTGAGTGTGTGTGTGTGAGAGTGTTTGAGAGTCTGTGTGTGTGTGTTTGAGTGTGTGTGTGTGAGTGTGTGTGTGTGTGTGAGAGTGTGTGTGTGAGAGTGTGTGAGTGTGAGTGTGTGAGTGTGTGTGTGTGTGTGTGTGTGTGAGTGTGTGTGTCAGCAGTGTGTGTGTGTGAGAGTGTTTGAGAGTCTGTGTGTGTGTGTTTGAGTGTGTGTGTGTGAGAGTGTGTGAGTGTGTGTGTGTGAGAGTGTGTGAGTGTGTGTGTGTGTGTGTGTGAGTGTGTGTGTGTGTGTGTGTGTGTGTGAGTGAGTGAGTGTGTGTGTGTGAGAGTGTGTGAGAGTGAGTGTGTGAGAGTGTGTGAGTTTGTGTGTGTGTGTGAGTGAGTGTGTGTGTGTGAGAGTGTGTGAGTGTGTGTGTGTGTGTGTGTGAGAGTGTGTGAGTGTGTGTGTGTGTGTGTGTGTGTGTGTGTGTGTGTGTGTGAGTGAGTGTGTGTGAGTGAGTGTGTGTCAGCAGTGTGTGTGTGTGTGTGTGAGTGTGTGTGTGTGTGTGTGTGTGTGTGTGTGTGTGTGTGAGTGAGTGTGTGTGTCAGCAGTGTGTGTGTGTGTGTGTGTGTGTGTGTGTGTGTGTGTGTGTGTGTGAGTGTGTGAGTGTGTGTGTCAGCAGTGTGTGTGTGTGTGTGTGTGTGTGTGTGAGTGTGTGTGTGTGTGTGTGTGTGTGAGTGTGTGAGTGTGTGTGTCAGCAGTGTGTGTGTGTATACCTGTACAGTTGTGTTGATCTGCAGTGATTGTGTATCCGGTGTGACAGCGACAGCTGTAAGACCCCAGCTGGTTTGTGCAGTTGTGTTCACAGAATCCGTTATCCTGAGCGCACTCGTCCACGTCTGAACAAGCCAAACACAAGAGCAACGTTATCAATGATCAATTCATTCATGGTTGATAATTCAATCAATAAAACTCAATGGTAGAATAAGCCAGGTGGGATCCCGGAAGTCCAATTGCTTTGGCGAAGCAGCTTGTCAACGTCACTCCTAATCTACACATTGTCTTACGTTGTGTTTGTTCCTAAATAAAGATATGCCACTATGATTTACTAATGTTTTTATGAAGTTACAAACCGAATCATGGTGCAGAAGCATCATGTGTGTGTACGGTTTATACTTGCGTCAGTGGTGATTTATCATACAAACACTTGGTGTAGTTTGGTCTCTAACTGAAACAAATATGCTTGTTTTATTCTGCTAGTTTAGACCTTTCAGCAATATATGATGAGTCAAGTCTATCTGTTATGAAGGATAATTTTACATATCATATTTTTGTGTAAAGCCGTTATTGTTTCACGCTATGAAGATAAAGCACTTCTAATATGTCAGCAAGCTTAAAAGCACCTGTTAAGTGATGGTCATATTCCCTATTTTCACTGTAAAACCAAGCTTTACACCTCTTTTTGTATTGGTTAAGCAAGTGGTTGTTAAAGTCCCCCTGTAGTCAGTCATTTTATCCCTTAAAACTCATCTTTGAATCCCAAAATGACATATGTAAAAAACAAATCCTTGAAAAAAATGTCTCCATGTCTTAAAATATCTTGAATGTAACTCGACACCCTTGCCTCATCTAATATGCGTGGTTCTATTAATATGCAAATGAGCCCCGCCTCCACTCACTCGCTCAGCTCAGAGATCCACTGGTTGACGATCACACGTTGATCTGATTGGTTACAAGGTAGTTTGTGACGTCAGAAACACCAGCGATTTCAAAGCGTGTGTTTGAGACTGTCTTTGGTTCACTGCAGTTTTAAGGAGGAAATACTCAGCAATGGTGTCGACTTATGAACTTACACATGGTTTGTCTTAAAGCGTATTAAAAACACCACATAGACATATAAAAAAACACTAAAAGCTGGATTTTCACCACAGGGGGACTTTAAGTACTGTGATAACTTAGTAGTGCCCTCCGCTTCGGATTTAAGCCTCATCCTTCCCTCGGGTCATTTTGACCGGAAACTAATTAAAAAAAAAAATAAAAAAAATATTGAGTATTCATCAGAGGGATCCAAGACCCTAGGACTTTTTTCGCACTTGAACCATGAATACACAAACATTTTTTTTTTTATGAATTCGAGGAGTTTTGTGGTTGAAATTTAAAAAAGTAAGAAATCCTTCCCTCACGGGTCAATATGACCCCACAGAGGAATGAATGGAATGTGAGGAATGCTTCAGTACACATAAAAAAACATAAAAATGCTCAAAATTCAAACCTAAAAATGCTAGAACTTAACCAAAAAA
>CM038638.1:34540301-34590301 GCA_021554675.1 Leuciscus idus | reverse complement strand
TGTCTGTCTATGAGGACATTTGCATATCTTGAAAAACATGGCCGCCATCGGCTAATGAAGTTTGAGCACCTATTAGACAAGATTAATGGAGGCCGATCAGACTGAATCTCGCCCTGTTTGACTCGTGGCTCTAATGGTCTGTGAGAAATTTTCTATACCATGTGTATTACTAGGGCAAATATGACCCCCAATCCTCTGTAGATTGTTTACATTGCTTATATTAGATTAGACAAAGGACTTGTGGGATACCTGGAATATGTGGGTCTTCCAGGCCGGTCGGCACCTTCCATTGGTCCACCTGTAACTTCAGCGCGTTTACTTCATCAATGTCTCCGGGCACCCTGAGACACACAAAAACACACGTTACACTTCAGCAAAACATCAGCATCGTGGACATGGTGACAGAAAACTACAGAAGACAATGAACATATACCTTTCTGTAATGAAGCCAGGTTATTATAACAAAAATGATTTCATATATACTGTTGGGGTTTATTGTGCCAATGAGTTTTAATCTGAACAGCAGTGAGGGTTTCACGCTTAGTATTTAATAATTATATTATCAATGTTTCATTTAAGGCTTCAAGTATAGTTATCCAATACATATTTAGAGTTATTTGAGTAAGTTACATATTATTTATACTGTACTTTTTATAATGAACAAACAATGACTAATACTTCCACAGCATTTAATTTCAGTCAATGTTAATTTCAACATTTAGTACATTTTTTAAATCAAAAGTTTGTTAACAATAATTAATGCACTGTGAACATGAACAAACAATGAACAATTTAACTATTTTTTTTTTACTAATTATTACTAAGATTAATAAATGCTTTAAAAAATGTAAAAATGTAAAGTGTTACCAAAGAAAGAAGAAAAAAGAAGAAAAACAATGATACAATAAAATGCAAAAATAGAAGAAAAAAACAATAAGACAACAAAATGCACAAATGAATAAATAATAAGAATAAAACTCAAAAATAAATATGAAGGGAAGAGAATGATATTTATGGGCAAAAACTGGGAAAAAGATGATTAGAAACTTTACAGTTTTAATAACACACATTATCAATGAAGAATTCATGTAAAAGTTTAGGTTACACTTTATTTTAAGGTGACGTAGTTACATTGTACTTACTCAAATAAGTACTGAATAATATGAATTAACTACATGTACTTACTATAGAGTTACGATTAGGGTTAGTTACTTGTAATTATGCATAATTTACATTTCTTACTATAGTAAGTATGTAGTAATGTGTAAGTACGTCACCTTAAAATAAAGTGTTACCAAAGTTTAAAACAAAAAATACAAGAATCACATTCCGGAAGTAAAAACTCTCCATCGGGAAATAGATTTTGAAGGATCATTTATAAACCTTTAAAAAGACTGAGCTCCAAGGTTTATAATCGAGGGTATCTGCTTCTGCTGAAGCCGTCAGCCCGCATCATTAGTTTTAAAGTAATCATGTTTAACAGTGAAATTCATGGTGAAAAACTACACTACCCATAATGCTGTACAGAAAAATTCCACCAATTAGAGTCAAAACAAGCAAAATGAAGCACCACAAATTATGTAATTGAGTCTATGCTCTCAAAATATTCAAATATATAAGCATATTTTGTAATAACCCACCGTTTTCACCATCCATAAAATTTCACCACCGGTTTGCTGTTCTCAATGCTTCATGGGATTGTAGTTCTTTCCCTCACTAAAGTTCAAAGGTACAGCACGCACATCCAAAGCCATAAAACTGGGTGCTGGACAGACAGGTGATTGCAAAGATAAACAATGAGTCCGCACACCAGAAAATGCTCCTTAGCAATTTTAATGGTTGCTCACCACGTGCAACGTTTCGGGCCCAAGCCCTTCATCAGACGATGCTCTCCAAGCTCTGATGAAGGGCTTGGGCCCGAAACGTTGCACGTGGTGAGCAACCATTAAAATTGCTAAGGAGCATTTTCTGGTGTGCGGACTCATTGTTTATCTTTCCCTCACTAAAGCCTTTAAGTTCACAGTCTTGTACCTTTGTAATTTTGTTCAATTTTCAAATGCATTTTTGCTTCAAATCAAAGTTCGTAGTGTTGTGATTTTCCTCATAGTTGGTCGGCTTGGTTCATGGCTTATAACACTTTAAAGAAGACTTGTGGGAGAAATAAATGGGAAAAAAACTTCCGGAACCAACTATGAGATGAGGGTTTCATTGATGCCAAAGCTTACGCTGCAGCCGAAATCAGTAGGTACTACATTTGAATATGAACTTACTTTGACCGGTAAAAAAGTATGTTCTATATAGTATGAATATGGGGTAATATGAATGAAATTTGCGCGTACTACATCTGCCATGTTGTTACTGTCATGTGACCTACCAGCGACAGTTGCGTCCGGTTGCGTCGCTTCACTGTCGTTCATAAATCCTCTCCCGTGGCCTCATGGGATAGCAAAGTGTCCATCATATGCACATTTCAGAATCTCGGGACTTTTCACCTACTGTTTTTCTAATACTATGAATTCCGACATGCTGTGTTCTCATACTATATAGTAGTGAAGTATTCGATTTTGGATGCCACGTTTGTCCAGTAAACATGCCCACACTGAATAATCCAGGTCTAATTATAACTCAAAGACTCGTTTATTAATTATAACCACCACACAGTTTTACATGATCTACTGTGTGGGTTAATGGCGTACATGTGGTGATGTCAGCAGGTTAATGTGGGTTAATTAGGGCTGAAAAGTTACAATACATATTTTGCAGGCACTGTGAACACTGGTGATTTTAATGCACTTTAATGCATTAAGTAATTAAATTTCCCAGAGTGTCATTAGATTAATTTCACGTGTATAAGAGCGTTAAGACTAAGATGTTTAATGGCGTCTCTGAACTTTAGTAGCAGAAATGCAGTTCAAAAATGTGAATCAGCTCAAATTGTCTGTTTCAATTCAATTCAATTCAATTAAACTTTATTCCGGACTCGTGATGCAATATAGATACAAGACACACACACACACACCAAATAAAAAGAAACTAAATCAAACAATTAAATAGGCTTTTTAAAAAGACATCTGCACGAGTGCCTCCACAGCTCGGACTGGTAGCGGACTGCACTAAATCTAACATTTGTTAGTGACATAATTATTTCATTCTCAGATTTATTTAACCTACAGATAAAGCTAAACTTTAACTTTGGCTAAGTGTTAATTCGAGCTGTGACAAACATTTCACTCGCACTAGTCCATCTTGGTGGCTTTAAAAGCACACGACAAGCATCATCGTAGGCCGCCTCACAGTGTTGCCAACTATTTTCAAAGGAAAGCTAATGCCTTCCCAGAAAGTCGCTAAATGTCGCAAGATGAAGTCATACTCCAATTAGCATATTCATGACGTCATCACGTCGTACTTGCGTTCGGCCTGCCTAATGTGTTTTCTCTCCAAATTCATGCTCACATACTCACTTTTAATATATATAGCCAAATGTCCAATAAAGCTGTTCTCATTTCCTAAATATATATATTTTTTGTCAGACAATAGAACGAGTACGATATAGTGAATGACTACATTTTTTATATGTGTAAAATTATCTGAATTGAGAGTTCGGAAACTGGATGAACTAAAGCTCTGTGATAGTGAGTTTAACAAGCGATGAGCACAAGAAAAGATTGGAAATTAAAATGGCCAAACAAAATTCGTTAAATATAAAATTGTTAAGTTGAAATGAAACCCTGCTCATTCACGTCTGTCAGCTTCTGTGTGCAGAACGTTCAGCCATTCACTGGACTGGGAGAAATCAAGACCTCGCGCTCGCAGGACAGTGCTGGCAACATTAGGAGGTCACTGAAATTTGTCCAAAAAGTCGCTAGATTTGTCGCTAGGCGCTTTTATGAAAAAATGTCGCCAAAGAGTCTGAAAAGTCCTTAAAAAGAATTTTATGAAAACATATTTTTTTGTGGAAACTGATACATTTTATTTTTCAGGATTCTCTAATGAATAGAAAGTTCAAAAGAACATCATTCATTAGAAATAGAATCTTTTGTAACATTATAAATGTCTTTAATGACGCTTTTGATCAAATTAATGCATCTTTGCCGAATAAAAACATTACTTAAAAAAAATAAAATAACATCTTACCGAGCCTAAATTTGTCAACGGTAGAATATGTAAATCAATAATGCAGAATACAAATAATAATAGTGCATATAAATGAAAATGATGAAATATAATTGTTCCTGTCAGTAATGTTAAAATTAACATTAACAAAGATTAATAAATGCTGTATAAGTGCAGTTCATTCTTAGTTCATGCTAACTAAAGTAGTTAACTAATGTTAACTAACGAACCTTATTGTGAAGTGTTACCCACATTATCAAAAAGCTAAAAATAATGATGAATATTTTAATTAGAATCAGTAATAATATAATTTTTCCTGTGCATGGAAAACATACTTTGATATTTTTTTATCTAGTTCTTTATTGTTTTTTACTTTTCGGATGAAACCATCCCGTCAAATGACTTTTTGGTTCAAGATGATGCTTCTTGCACATTATCAAAAAGCTAAAAATAATGATGATGAATATTTTAATTACTCAGTCACAGCATGGAATCAATTAAATATAGCAATTAAATCTTTAATGAAGCGTATGTGACCTGAAGATGCCCTCGGTCTGGTCTCCGTTCAAGCCGAGCACTTCTTCTGAGAGCCGCGTCTGAACCCACGGCAGCTCTCGGTCAGGGTATCGGTCCTTCTGCATCAGCATCACCTCCTCCAGAGACGAGCCGAACATCGAGAGCCGGAAGATGGCGTTACGGGCGTGAGCGATCTCCTCTATTGAGGGCTTGTTCAAACCCTACGGACAGACACAAGATAATGCTAAATTAGGGCTGGGCAAAGATCGTTTTTTGGTCCCACTTTATATATATTCCCAAAAATGAAAGTTCTATCAGTATTTACTCTCCCTCATGTTGTTCAACCCCGTAAGACTTTCGTTCATCTTCGGGACACAAATTAAGATATTTTTGATGAGATCTGAGAGCTGTGTCACTCCTCCATAGGCTTCTATGTAACTGAAACTGGCCGGCCCAGAAAGTTAGTAAAGACATCGTTATAATAGTCTGAGTGACTACAGTGGCTCAACCTCAAGTTTATCAAGCGACGAGAATACTTTTTGTGCGCAAAAATAACGACTTTATTCAACTCTTCATTTTCTTCTGTGTTTCTCTGAGTGAGTTCATGTAGTGTAACAGCGCAGCGCTTCTGGGTTATACGTCAGAACAGAGGCTCACTATTGGCCGACGCTGGTCATGTGTGTGATGCTGGCCAATAGTGAGCCAATACTTCGTACTTATTTTTTGATGTAAGTACATAGTACTTAAAGCCACTTAATATAAAGTGGGACCCGATTTTTTAAAACATGGTCGATTCAAAATTCTCAAAGGCCACGAATCAATTTTATTTGATATATTTATTTATCTATCACCCAAAAGCCAGGATTAGTTTTCCTCCACTGTTCATAGCCTCCATGTTACAGCTAATGCTGTCAGATTTTATGTTCGTTTTATCTTAAACATAAAATAACCTGATCCTGATCCAAGAAAAAAAGTGCATGTGGCTCTGTACCAAAATCTAGTGAGTTCATCACAATGCATCATGGGATTGCATGGGACAGGGTTCCGACAGATGTTCCAATTCAAAACACTTCAAATTCAAATTCAAATCACATTCTTTCCCAGACTCAAATTTCCTGACCATATTTAATATGTATTAATATGAAAGGTACTATGTTGCTGTCAGGCTACAGGGTAGATGAAGTAGGAGGCAAACTCGCAGATGAAGTAATCCAAGGTTTTAATTCACAATCTCACAAAAACAAGGAACAGGGAGCGTGTGCTCAGGCAAAGAAAGCCTAACATAAAACATTGACCGACAAGTGAAGACTGAAACACTCAGGGCTTAAATACAAGGGAGAACAGATCAGGGAAACAAGACACAGCTGACAAGACTAACGAGAAACCAGGTGATACAAATTAACTAATGAGGGTAACCATGGAAACCAAGGAGTGGCGGGAAGACAGAACAAAGGAAAACATGTGACCAGTGACAAAAACACTCAGACAGAACAGAAACGTGACATAACTCCCCCCTCCCGGTAGGTATGTCCTCGCGCCGTAGAAACACCAAAGGGGTGGGAGGGTGGGCGCCCTGGAGGCTGACGGGGAAGACAAGGCAATGGAGACAAGGCAGGAAGCCTCCAGGGCGGAGCAGGCTGTGGGTGTGGCCACGGTGGAGACGACCCCTCGGGCGGCCATGGCAGAGAAGACCCCTCGGGCGGCCATGGCGGAGACGACCCCTCGGGCGGCCATGGTGGTGCGGACCCTTCGGGTGGCCACGGCGGAGAAGACCCTTCGGGTGGCCACGGCGGAGAAGACCCTTCGGGTGGCCACGGCGGAGAAGACCCTTCGGGTGGCCATGGCGGAGAAGCCCCTTCAGGTGGCCATGGCGGAGAAGACCCTTCGGGTGGCCACGGCGGAGAAGACCCTTCGGGTGGCCACGGCGGTGAGGACCCTTCAGGTGGCCACGGCGGAGAAGACCCTTCGGGTGACCGTGGCCCCTCGAGTGGCCAGGACGGAGCCCTTTGGCCCCCCCCAAAAAAATACTCCTACTTCATCTACCCTGCAGCCTGACAAATTGACCGACCAGGTTATGGATGAGCACCTCAAATTCATCCTCGTGGCTCAGGAGAACCACGACATCCTGAGCTTCGCCAAGAAGTTTTTTCAGCTCGCCCTCACAAGCTCGTTGGAGGACGAAACCCTCAGCACACTATTCCTGAGTCCAGCCGAGCCTGCACTTCACGCCAGTCCAGTCGAGCCTGCACTTCACGCCAGTCCGGTGGTCCCGAGTCCGGTGGTCCCGAGTCCGGTGGTCCCGAGTCCGGTGGTCCCGATCGCCTGCCCGCCAGAGACTGAGCACGCCGCACTTGAGTCTGCTCTGGAAGACACAATGCTCATAGTGGGGTCCATGGCTGTTTTGTGTGTGTGGGCAGCACACACATCGACTACGGCCCATGAGTCCAGCCCAGAGCCCTCTTCGCCGCTGGTCCCGTCCAGCTCAGAGCCCTCTTCGCCGCTGGTCCCGTCCAGCTCAGAGCCCTCTTCGCCGCTGGTCCCGTCCAGCTCAGAGCCCTCTTCGCCGCTGGTTCCGTCCAGCTCAGAGCCCTCTTCGCCGCTGGTTCCGTCCAGCTCAGAGCCCTCTTCGCCGCTGGTTCCGTCCAGCTCAGAGCCCTCTTCGCCGCTGGTTCCGTCCAGCTCAGAGCCCTCTTCGCCGCTGGTTCCGTCCAGCTCAGAGCCCTCTTCGCCGCTGGTTCCATCCAGCTCAGAGCCCTCTTCGCCGCTGGTTCCGTCCAGCACAAAGCCCTCGCCGCTGGTCCTGCCCAGCACAAAGCCCTCATCGCTGGATCTGCCCAGCACAAAGCCCTCACCGCTGGTTCTGCCCAGCACCGAGCCCTCATCGCTGGATCTGCCCAGCACCGAGCCCTCATCGCTGCCCAGCACCGAGCCCTCATCGCTGCCCAGCACCGAGCCCTCATCGCTGCCCAGCACCAAGCCCTCTTCACGGTCCCCATCAGCCCGGTCAGAGACTGTTTTTAATCATCCCTCTCTGGTACCCGGGACTTTCCCCAAGTATTTTTTGGGGGGGGGCCAAAGGGCTCCGTCCTGGCCACTCGAGGGGCCACGGTCACCCGAAGGGTCTTCTCCGCCGTGGCCACCTGAAGGGTCCTCACCGCCGTGGCCACCCGAAGGGTCTTCTCCGCCATGGCCACCCGAAGGGTCTTCTCCGCCATGGCCACCCGAAGGGGCTTCTCCGCCATGGCCACCCGAGGGGTCGTCTCCGCCATGGCCGCCCGAGGGGTCGTCTCCGCCATGGCCGCCCGAGGGGTCGTCTCCACCGTGGCCACACCCACAGCCTGCTCCGCCCTGGAGGCTTCCTGCCTTGTCTCCATTGTCTTGTCTTCCCCGTCAGCCTCCAGGGCGCCCACCCTCCCACCCCTTTGGTGTTTCTACGGCGCGAGGACGCGCCTACCGGGAGGGGGGAGTTATGTCACGTTTCTGTTCTGTCTGAGTGTTTGTGTCTCTGATCACATGTCTGTCTTTGTTCTGTTTTCCCGCCACTCCTTGGTTTCCACAGCAACTGTCATTTAGTTCATCTGTCACACCTGGTTCCTCGTTAGTCTTGTCAGCTGTGTCTTGTTTCCCTGATCTGTTCTCCCTTGTATTTAAACCCTGAGTTTTGCCTTGTTCAGTGTCGGTCAATGTTTTATGTTAGGCTTTCTTTGCCTGAGCACACGCTCCCTGTTCCTTGTTTTTGTGAGATTGTGAATTAAAACCTTGGATTACTTCATCTGCGAGTTTGCCTCCTACTTCATCTACCCTGCAGCCTGACAGTTGCCAAATAACTAGCAGAATATTGCACCAAACCCAGACAAGTTCAGTGTGCAGCATTTTAATAAATTCATATTATACGTTTTAAAATAATATTGATAAAATGATCAAATAATATTGATCACATTCACATTTTCACTAACTGCACAATTAAATTAATATATAATATTATTGTCACTGATTACATTTATTTAGATTTTTTTTATATAATATATTATATTACAATATTATCAGTTAATATAAACTAATACAATAAAATAATACTGATTACGGTATATTTAAAAATTTTCACTGACTGCATACATTTTGAATATTTAAAATTCATTAAATTCATTCATTACAAGTGTATTCGTCACCGATAACATTTATTTAGAAAACCATTTCAAATTAATTTAGTAAGTTTTAAAATAATATCATCACTGATTACATTTATTAAGAAAAAATATTTTAAATTCATTTTATACGTTTTAAAATATCATCACTGATTACATTTATTTCGAAAAATCTTTTGAAATTCCTATAATAGTCTTTAAAATAATATACATTTTATTAAAATTATTAATAAAAAATATTAATAAAATAATATTACATTCACATTTTCACTGACTGCATAATTTTAAATATATTCATTATAAGTTTAAAAATATTGTCACTGATAACATTTATTTATAAAACAAATTCAAATTAATTGTATTAGTTTTATTCATTAATTTTATATATATTTAATTAATTTTATATTTGCTTAGTCAAAAATACTTTAAATGTATATTTTAAGTTTTAAAATATTGTCAAAATATCAATGAAATAATATTGAGTACATCCACATTTTCACTGCATACATTTTAAATATTTTAAATTCAATACATTTATTAACTTCCACTTTTAAAATAATATAGTCACTGATTACATTCATTTAGAAAATATTATTTTCAAAAATAACAGCAGGATATTCTACTATTTAATAATGTTTGCTCTACTACAAATTTGCAGATGAAATCATTTATTTGCGTAATGAAAAAAATAGTGGCAATAGTTTGGAAACACAAATTTTCTTAATTTTTCCATAAACATCCAGACCTGGAAATTGCTCAAATCAATTTCAATAATTTTCCATACTGGATGTGAACCCTGCCTTCCTGTCCGGCCAAAGAAAGGTAGCATATGCTGCCGTCTTTATGAGCATGCAAACGATGCAAACACACTAGGATTTGGACCAGAGCCATGGATTGAAGCTTTACCCTGCTGGGCGTCTGGCAAACACACACAGTTCCCTTTTACTGGCCGTTTACACCGACTGGAATCTCCACAGGCCACTGGCATCATGCAATTAAAACTTCCACACATTCACACACAAGAAGGAATAAACCCAAGAACGCATGGGGAAGATCCCGTCACGCAGGTGCGATGATTGACACCTCATCATGCAACAATGCGTTCGGCGCGTAAATCATCACCAGCCTATTTGAGACTCGGCAACCGTTGCCATGGCGATGTCTCCAGGGCAATAGGCAAATTCGGGAAACTGAATGTTAATTAAAAAACGTTAAATACCAGGCCGAACCGGGTCCTCCCACCACTTCATGGCCAATTAGCACATACGGTGCCAATAGAGACAACCAGAGCCGAAACACAGCAGAGATGAATCAGACGCAGAGGCAGTCCATCAATAAATATAAACTTAAAAATACACCGTAAAAAAATTACTTTTCAAAGTCGTAAGATTGTTGGAGTATGAAATACTATTTCAGTGTTTTTACTTCAAAATGTCACGCTCAATAAATGTGTCACTTGGAGTTTCTTTGAAAGTATTTGTGAAATTTACTGGAAAGTTGTTTGCATTAGAAGCATTTGAATTAAAAAATATTTTTTATAATATAAGAGATGAGGGCTCTTATAATAAAAATATAAATTAATGTGTCAATTGCCGTTTCTTTTAGGGAGGCACCGATATGAAAATTTTGGCCGATACCGATAATTCTTTATATCTGAAAGCCGATAACCGATATGTCCCCAAGGGGCAATTATTGAGGCCATGTAGAGTCACGTAAACAATATACATAAAAACATCATACATTAAATAAATAATAACAGTGTGCACGGAGTACATAGTAATAAAAATGGATACCAAAAAAAAAAAACAAAAAAAACACACACACACACACAAAAAAAAAAAAACACAACTAGTCCATACCATATATAAGAATAAATAAATACGTAATTATATATATATATAAAAATAAATAAATAATAATAATTCTCTAAAATCACAACTTGGTAACCCAGGGGGCCAGAGATGGTTGAGAATTTAAAAGCTGCACTGATTTTGGAACAAAGGTTGCCTTCCTCCTTTGAGTCCTACAACATGGACAACGAAGCCGTCGCCCTGAAGGGAGCCACTCAAAAACAGAGAACATGACATGTGAAGTGTCTTGTAAAATCCTTCCAGCCAATCTCAATGTTTGCTGATCACTTATAGTAGAAAGAGCCCTAATAGGGAGTCCAATCATTTTTGAGCAGACTTTAACCGTGCGCTCCAGACTATTTCTATTTTGGAGGCTAATAGAATGAAACCAGCAGACAATGGAAAATATATTGGCCGATATAAAACTGTTTTTTTTTTTTTATGAGTGTACTTGCATTTTCTCTGTAATTATTTACAAATTTACAAGCGATTTCTAAGTGAAAGTTGTTTTTTCAGTGTCCGCTGCAGTCCAACCTAACTTAAACAACAACCCCAAAAACGCTTAAAACAAGTGGACATGGCAACACTACATGTGTGAAGCAGCCTTTAAGCATAAGTAAGTAAGTAAAGTTTATTTATACAGCACCTTTCACAGACAAGGAAGGGTCACAATGTGCTTACAGTAAAAAAAAAATAAAAAAAAATGTTACATTGTTACAGTGTAATTATATATTTAAGTACTGAATAATAATAATTAACTACATGTACTATAGGGTTAGGGTAGGATTAGGATTTGGTTGAGGGTTAGTTGCATGTAATTATGCATAATTTACTGTTATTACTATGGTAAGTACATGTAACATATGTAACAAGGACACTGTAAAATAAAGTGTTACCAAAAAACAAAAAACAAAACCAAAAACCTAAAAAAAAATAAACAAAAGACACAAACCTTCTTGGCTCCAGTGAGGGCAGCTTTCTGGAGTTTACGGTAACAGTATTTTGCATAGCTGCTTATCGCCACTCCTGCAACAGAGAAACACAAATCACTGCAAATCACATATAACGCACAACACTCTCTCTGTTTAAACTGCATTTGGATTATCAGAATCTTAATAGCTTAATAATAATTGTCAGGACAGCGTGGACCGTGCAGCATAAGATCATACTTTTTGACATGTAGCATCTAGCAAAACTTATAACACTATTATTCATTTTTATTTTAAGTTCATTCATTTTAAAAAGAGTTTTGAGTCGACCTTTCTTCACAAATTCTAATCTTGCAAACTATTTCAAACTATTGCAAACCTAAATTCCTTACATTGCATTTGCAAAAAAAAAAAATGTTTTATGATTTTATGCAAATTTATTATTAAACATTTTAATCAAGCTTTTAAAATACAACAATTCATTTACAACAAAACATTGCATTTTTATTTTGTGTCAAATATGATGCTACACAACAGAACTGTATACATTTAAAACATGGATAAACCAGCAAACCAAGGAGAAACCAGAATAAACTGAACAATTTTGTGCGCTGGTGTGGACGCTAATAGAGTTTTCTGTCACAGTTATCTGGTCTTATTCATCTTTAGTTTCACTTTCATGGACTTTCAGTTTGTTTTCATTCATCACATGTGTTCCTTTGTTTGATTTTCCCGCCACTCATCGGTTGCCATGGACACTCATCAGATCATCACACCTGTTCATCATCATCTATTCATTACCACTGTGTATTTAAGTCCCTCACCTTCACTCTGTATGTGTCGGCCGTTATTTCTGCGTGCTGTTACTTTCTCTTCGTTGTTGTGTATTACCTGAGTTTGTTTTCATTAAAGAACCATTTTGTTTAAAGAAACCTTTTTTAAAGGGATACTCCACTTTTTTTGGAAATAGGCTCATTTTACAGCTCCCCCAGAGTTAAAGGGTTGAGTCTTACCGTTTTCGAATCCATTCAGCCAAACTCCGGGTCTGGCGGTACCACTTTTAGCATAGATTAGCATAGATCATTGAATCGGACAGGACCATTAGCATCTCTCTCAAAAAAATGACCAAAGAGTTTCGATATTTTTCCTATTTAAAACTTGACTCTTCTGTAGTTACATCGTGTACTAAGACCGACGGAAAATGAAAAGTTGGGATTTTCTAGGCTGATATGGCTAGGAACTATTCTCTCATTCCTGCGTAATATAAGCCTATTTCCCAAAAAAGTGGAGTATCCCTTTAACTCTCCTTCGTCTTCACCTTCATCCTTGTGACATTATCTTTCTCGGGGCCAGATTTACTAACAGCTTGCGCTGACGCAAACGCTCTCTTGCCGTTAAAAACCTACTGTCAGGATTTGCTAAAGACACTAATGAAACATTAGCGCTGAAAAGGCGTGGTATTTTTTCAACTGACCTTATTGCATATTATATGCATTTGTAGGAGTTTCCCTTTCAGATGCAAAATGTATGGGAGGAGAGTTTTTAAATGAACCACGCAAGGGGATTTACTAAGATTTGCGCTCGTCAATGTACTGGTGTTAACGCCATTCCTTTAACCAGACACTAATTTGCGCTGCTCTTGGTAGGTTGTGTTGGTCATTATTACCCCTTTTCCACCAAAAAAGAACTGGTTCGGAACTTGCGAACCTTCTCAGAACCTGTTTGTTTTTCCACTGACTAGAGAGCCCAGCGAACGACGTCGTTACGTCACTGTGTACGTTGCCATACGTCTTAGCTTTCCAGAAACGCTTGCGCCAACTTCAAGCATAACAATTACAATGGCGGACGACATCGTCTTTCTGCAAATGTTCCTCCTGGCTTTGCGATCCTATATTGGGGTCAGAAGAAGACGTTTAGAACACATTTGTGCTGCTCGTCTGGATTACTATAGACGGAGGTGACGTTCGAGAAGAAGTTCGACAATAACCCCGCCCCCAGCCCCCGACGTAAGCATGACGTGGTAAAAGAACGGTTCTAGTCCAGCAAAGAGTTGGTGCCGCTTTGGAACCAATTTTCCTGGCTGACAACCGGTTCTTTGGCTGTCGAAACACAAAGAACTGGTTTGCGAGTAGGCACCGCCTCCAAACCGGCACCAGCACTGCCTTGGTGGAAAAGGGGTAAATGGGAATTATCCGGCTATGTATGTGTTCTTTAATTTGCACGTCATCAGTCGATCATCGCAGAACTTTCCACTCACACCGCTTTTATGTAATTTAAAAAAGCCTGTTTAGTAAATCTGGCCCTGGGTGTGAACTGGCCTTAAAGGGATAGTTCACCCAAAAATTAAAATTACCCCATGATTTACTCTCCCTCAAGCCATCCTAGGTGTATATGACTTTCTTCTTTCAGATGAATAGAATCAGATAGAAAAATATCCTGTCTCTTTCGAGCTTTATAATGGCAGTGAATGGAGGATTTTAAAGTGCATCCATCCATCATAAAAGTGCTCCTCACGGCTTCGGGGGGTTAATAAATCTGAAGCAAAACGATGTTATTGTGAGAAAAATATCCATATTTAAAACTACATCAACTAAAATGGATGGATGCACTTTTTTGGGCTTCAAAATCACATCCTCGATTCACTGCCATTATAAAGCTGGGAGGAGCCAGGACATTTTGCAATACAACTCCGATTGTATTCGTCTGAAAGAAGAAAGTCATATACACCTATGATGGCTTGAGGGAGAGTAAACCATGGGGTAATTTACATTTTTGGGTGAACTATCCCTTTAAGCCTGGATTTATCATGTGATATCAGTTATCATGAAGCTCCCGCCGTACCCTTGGTGTCGTTCAGCGGGTCCATGTGTCTGTAGATGTAGCCCTCCAGGTAGTTGTGGAAGCGAGGTGTGGGGGGGAAGAAGGCCAGGCAGATGGCCATGAGCTCCCAGCCTCTCTGAAGGCTGTCGTAGCGGAAGTTCTCGGTGGTTTGTCTGCAGAGCTGGATGAAAAGCTCGTCCCTCAGGCCCTGACAGCTCCAGCCCCGCACCGTCACCTCCAGAGCCACCGACAGAGGGTCTCCTTTCCCACGCCGGTCGCCCATGTAGGTCTGGATCAGTTTGAAGAGGTCCACGGCCTCGCGCTTCACGGTTCGGTCCGAAGTCACGATCATGGGCTTCTTGATGGGCTCGCTGCTCCAGGCTAGCATGTTGGCAATGGAGACTTTCCTCCTGAACAGACCCTGGAAGACAAATCACCTCAGTTAAAGGTGCAGTCTGTAAGAATTACAACTAGCGGTGGAAATAGGTACTACAGTCCAAATACAAAACATTGGAGATCGTCGTTTCTCCCGCCTCCTCAGACTCGGCACGGCTCACACGGGTCGCCAGTTTGAGACATGCAACAGGAACGAGCGCAATGGACAATGAAAATTGGCAAATTGGCAACATGCAGTATCACAGACCAAAACAATAACAAACATTCCAGCCTGGAAACACACATTTCAAAGTAAAATAACTGGCAGTAGAAGTGTTTTTCAGAGAAACGAGTATGTGAACTCGGCATGTTTCCTCAATATATGCAAACAGAACAGAACCATACTGCCAATCCAAACTATATGCTAATGGTCAATCGTATTTGACGATAGTGGTCCTGACAGAACTTGTTTTTTTATGGAATATTGCTGTGTTTATTATAAATGATTTATCCATAAATATTGTTTTTAAATTCATGTAGTGTAATCTTGAATCAAAATATCTTCCCCTCCCTCTTGCAGCATCTCTTCTCTTCTCTGATGATGAGGGTGGGGCAACCTGTCACTCACATGAGATCAGCCAATAGCAAACCACAACCAACCAATCAATTCCCCACAGACGAAATCAAGCCCCGCCCACATTTGTTCTTGTTCAAGATTTCACTCGGATATATACGTCATGATTAAGAAGAAAACACTAATGCTTCTTGTTTCAAGCCGACTTTAAAGGACTTTAAATGAAACAAAGCTCTGTAGTTTAAAAAAATATAATGCAATGCAATAATATGATGATAGAGAGATGAACAAATAAACCTTCCTTAAAAGCCTAATGATCATATTTGATACTGATTTATCTAATAAATGATGTCTGGATGATCAAGTAAATCGAAGCTGCTTCAGTGCAGTTGAAATATTACTAACTATATCAAAGTTAGTTATACGTTTACTTGATAAAAAAAAGTGCAGATTTCACAGCAAAAAGACACGAGCTGAAGGAGGACGTTTGTACAATTACATTAATAGACTTTCACTAACTAAAAAAGTCTAAACTATCAATCAGACGACAGAAGGACTGGAGGAGAAAGTTTTCATTATTTAGAGACCTCAGGAATTCATGTATGGAATTTGATACTGTAGGCTTTATAGGGTTAAAATCCATGTTTTTGTGCATAAAACACTGGTGATGATGATGAGTGTACCTGGGTGTGCTTGTTGAAGTGTTTGGATGCCCAGTTCTCGATGTCCGTCTCCGAGGAGGGTTTGCGGAGCGTGAACTCTGGGAAAACGCCACAGCTCGCACTGGGCATCATGTTCCTGGCGTTCCGGCTGGCCTCGAACTGGGAACACGCTCCCAGATCTTCCGACTTGGGAAGAAAGAAAACATTGTATGTTGATGTTGAAGAGCAGCATTCAGAGCAGAGGAAGAACAGATATTAAACCACGTCTCAGCCTCGGGTCGGGTCAAGAGGAGCACGGAGAGGAAATGAGTCAATCCCCCAAAATAATGAGAACAATCAAACGAGCAAAAATACCTCCTTCAGGCTATTACACGCTTATGAAATTTCAAATGATTCAACCGGTTTTCTCCTGTGGCACTTCATTGGTTATGAAACGCATCATGCAAAGTTACATGAAACGAAACAACACAAACACCTAAAAAAATAGGAAAAATACGGAGAAGATTTTTACATTTTCTGAAGGAAATTTGAGTGGTAATGCTATGGGGTTATGGATGGTTGCTAGGGCGTTGCTAAGAAGTTATAAATAGTTGTTAGAAAGTTAAATGAAAACTGTAGCATCTCAAACTACAAGCTACTCCTAATTTAAACTAGTTAAACTACAGACAAAACACCCTAGTACAGGCTATAGTCTATAAATAAGCAACTAGGAAGGTACTAATTGCAAAGGAGAAAATTAACCCTCTGCTGCTGTTCGCTAGTTTTTTACTTAAAAATGTTAAAGAATTTTTTTTTTCATCGGAATAATCCGAAACTTCGTAAAGGTTTTGGCACTTGCTATGTGAAAAAAAAATATGGACATGTTAAAAGGTTAAAGTGTCCTGAAAAACATAGTCACACTTGTGCTCCTCGCGGTCAAAAAAGAGTGCATTGGAAATGAATGGGAGACGAATTTCCTCTAGTGGAAGCGTTTGGTACTGCGGCCAAACAACATCTGACTGAAAGATCATTTCTTGAGATATCAACATCAAATTTGAAACACATGTTGTTTTGATTTATGGCTTTGACTGTCTCACAATTTTAGAGTAAAACGTGTTTTGGAAAATATAAATTTCATATAAAAAAATATTTTTTTATTTATTTTTGAGTATTTTTCATTAAAAAAATTCAAGTTCACTTTTTTCAATATTTTTCACTTCAGCAATAATCTGCCAAGTGTCTTATTTAAAAAGACCAAACTTAAGTCTGTGCTCCAACTAAAATATAGTACAATCATTTCATTGAACTGAAAAAGATTTCAGTCATGCAGAGCAGCACCAGAGGGCTAATTCTGCAATTAGAGCATTTATCTGTAAAACATCTAAAGCAGATCATACTTAATTTTACAATAAATTAGAAAAGATTTGCTGTTGGGGTAAGAAAAATTGTAATAAAAAAATTATTCCAAAAATGTATTCATAATTAGCCTCACGAGTAAATGCATCTAGTTTGAAAGACGCAAAAATAACTAATAATGAAAATAAAATTTTTTGTAGTGATACATATTTCCCTTTTTAAAAAATGTTCAAACGAATCATTCAAAATTAGTCATTTACTTTAACAGTGACTTGTTCAATTAATATGTGAATTAGGCTATTTATTTACATGAACTGAGTATTGTAATGAGTCAATCTGAGAGATTGAGATTCAGAACACCAGTTTATGCCATAAATGTTTGATATGGAGGTCATGGAAGGTGACGAGAACACGAGGGACAATGAATGTGCCCTTGCTAAATGACTTCATATTTTTGGGTTCAGAAATAAACTTAATTTGACATAGCAGAGAAATCATCAATCCTAATGACTCCTGTGAGAATGATTACCACTTCATAATGAAGCACATTTTAAACAGCTGGCAAACGGCACCGCAGCGTCAATGCTCCCTCTGATCACATGTTTTCTTTTAAGTGATCAGATGCACCATTTTCAGCAGCTGGAACATAAAACAGGTGGAAAAAACCCCCCACAGAGGCACATTGAAGGAGAGCTGGGGACTTTAATGTGATCAAGCACCTCACAATTTCCTCAAAAAACATAAAAATGTAGTTAGCTATAATGATTTTAATATGAATCGTACAGAATGAATTTCAAATATTGATGGTAATATTTCAAAAGGCTGATTTTGTGCTCTGGTTCTGCATTGCGTGTCTATATTTGAGCGCTAGCACCTATTATTTCTGTGTGGCAGCTTGAGGAACGACGGCTGATTTCTCAGTGAAAGTTTCATGGCCGCAGGCGTTCTTGATCAACACGATTAATAAATGAGTCACGCAGCGTCCTCTCCTCCATCGCTTCAGTTCACTCCATCTTCTCTTTCATCCGTCTGTGGATCACGCTGCTTCAGGAGCACATTTGGAGCACTCCTCTCCTCATTAACTCATCATGATTATTCAGTGTCGATATATTTTTTTTTTTTTTTTTTTGGTGATGGGAAGAACTGCGGAGGACTGTCCAGAGGTGCATTTCCCAAAGCCAACGACGGTCGAAAGTCCCGTTATTAAAGGAGAAGTTCACTTTAAAAAGAAAATTACCCCATGATTTACTCGCCCTCAAGCCTTCTAGGTGTATATGACTTTCTTCTTTCAGACGAATCAATCAGAGTTATATTAAAGGGATGTTTCGGAGTGATTTCAACTTAGGGTCCTTTGCACCATGACCTCGAGCCAAACACCGACCCTTTTTTCCCTTGGTCGAGCATTATTAAAGTTAGAGCTTATTTAGAGATATCAGTCGGATGGCTTAGTGCAGGCGCTAATGGATCCAAGGCTGTATCTGGTAAATTACCCCACTAATAATGCCCAGAATGGTACCAAACTTCTACAGTAGTACAAATAGGTTCTGTACTCATAAAACGAGGCATTGGAAAGTTTGTAAGTACATCAGGAGTTTAGTTAAAGAACACTTGCCTGATGGCTAATGCTACCGCTAACCCTGACGTCGACGTCACTTCAGTGTAGTGTAACATGCATGTTGACAACTTAGTGTTAACTAATAATTGTTGCAAACTGGTACTACCAACAAAATACGAGTGTATTCCTGGAACTGGGCGTCGTTACACTACATCCTTATGCATCGCTTTCTGCCAGGACTTTTATGTGCTTTTCTCAAACCACTGAAGTGACGTCGACGTCCGGGTTAGCGGTAGCATTAGCCATCAGGCAAGTGTTCTTTAAATAAACTCCTGATGTACTTACAAACTTTCCAATGCCTCGTTTTATGAGTACAGAACCTATTTGTACTACTGTAGAAGTTTGGTACCATTCTGGGCATTATTAGTGGGGTAATTTATGAGATACAACCTTGGATCCATTAGCGCCTGCACTAAACCATCTGGCTGAAATGTCTAAATAAGCTCTAACTTTAATAATGCTCGACCAAGGGAAAAAAGGCTTCTGGGGGTGTGTTTGGCTCGAGGTCATGGTGCAAACAACCCTAGGTCGAATTTACTCCGAACCATCCGTTTTATAAACACCCTGACGCTTCTGAGCTTTATAATGGCAGTGGATTGCAACCATCAGTATGAAGCTCAAAAAAGTGCATCCATCATCATAAACAAACTCCACAAACGGCTCCGGGGGGTTAATAAAGGCCTTCTGAAGCGAAGCGATGCATTTGTGTAAGAAAGATATTCATATTTAACACGTTACAAAGTAAAATTCTAGCTTCTGGCCAAACAGGTAATTTTCATTTTAAAGTGAACTACTCCTTTAACAACACAATTCAACGGAACTTGCGACCATTTGCTTTGGGAAACACAGCCCAGATCATATTTCACCCCAAATATAATTTGAAAAATAAATATATTAATTGCTAAAAATATATATTTCTGTCATGACAAAACTTTCAGAGTGTTTGGCACGGTAATGGCTTTGACAATGTTGATGTGTTTGGTCTTGGAGGAACAGATCTGCAATGCAGCTCCTGCTGTTATATTAAAGGTATAGCGGAGGATGTTTTACTTCCTGGTGGGTAACCTATACTATTGGTCCTCCTAATTGTCAATCATTCTGGTGAATCAATCAAACTTTTCAAAAAGTGGAGAGGGCGGGTCTTATCTAAAATTTGGAAAGATCCTCCGCTATACCTTTAATGTACACTAATATTTTTAGATCTATAGTTTTTATTATGATAACTGTAAATTGTATTGTTTTGTTTTTTTTAACTACTTTGTAATTTTGGATAAAATGTAAATGTAAAAAAAAGCTGTATTTTTTCTTTTGCATTCAAGTAATGAGACTTTCAGGGGGAAATGAGTTCAATATCAATGGTCATAAAATATTAAAATAAGTTTTGATTTCCTTATGCAAAATAATATCTATAATATATTTTAGGTGTGAAATGTGAGCCAGACACATGAACGCTAGGAAGCGTGTGTGTCCTGGAGCTGGTGTGTGTGTGTGTGTGTGTGTGTGTGTGTGAGGAGGGTGTGGACTCTGACATGATGCCTTTACATAAGCGCAACGACTCTTAAAACTGCACATGCTGAAATATTAATGTTCTTACAGCCGGGCGTGTCTGTGCGAAGAGACGTGTGCATGTTCTGCTGTACAAATGCACGTCTGCCTTCTGTGAGAGCCCGCAACCTTCCCATAAATCTCTGAAAATGGAAAAGCATCATGATTTAAACTCTGTCCGGAGAGTTTGAGTCTGAGCCGCCTTCATTTCACGTCATCGCTGCAAATGGTGTTCGGGAATGTTTGGGAAGCAGAATTAATGTAGAGAGTTTGTGTGACACCGTTTTCTACGGGTCCTACTGTCTGCCTCCATTATTATCAGCAAATAGAGCAGAACCAAAAAAAAAAAAGATCCTTTAAGGAAACGCTCACACAGTTTAGCCTCCGAGAACCGTACATCCCTATATACCCAGAACAAAGATATCACTGGTTGGGTAACGGGCGTTGAAAGGTCAGCGTCCCAATTAACCCGACTGGCAGCGTTAAACCAGCGGTTCAGGCCTGATTCGAGCAGGGTGACAGGACATTTAAATGCTCATTATATTGGGCTGAAAGAGCTCAGAGTTCAGCTCAACGCTGACACAAAACACCATCGGAGGATTCCAACTCATTAACGGCCCGAAGCGCCGATGTGTCCAAGAAAAACTTTCCTATTGCGCAATAATAGTGCACTCTGACATCATGATACATAATCAAGCAACTTGATTTGAGTGCTATCAGTGCTATTAATTAGAAAATGCTCTGCTTCTGATGATTAGAAAGGCCCATCGAATTTGAGGTTCTTCTATTTGAGGTTTACCGACTTATTGGTTTAGACACCCTAATTACCCTTTCCATTAATTAAAGCAAGGATGATATATATATATGAAGAGTTCAGATGCAAAAGCCTCTAAGTACCATCTGAAATTTTCTTCTAGAATGATCATTTTTATCAAGCTCGTATATTTAAGTTCAGTAATTTCACTTAAATGACAATTAATAGGTAATTGTCATTGCCATTTAAGTGAAATTACTGAATTTAAAAATACGAGCTTGATAAAAATGATCATTCTAGAAGAAAATTTCAGATGGTACTAAGAGGCTTTTGCATCTGAACTCTTCATATACACATTTATTTATTTTTTTATTTTCACAAAAAAATGCTGAGTTGTTTCAAACCATGTTTGGGTCAGATATGTGACCCTGGACCACAAACCCAGTCACATGGGTCAAACATTGAGAAAATCCCCTTTAAAGTTCTACATTTATGTTCGCGATTGTGTTGCATCCACTCACAAAAATAAATGTTTTATATATTAACGGTAGGAAATTTACAAAATATCTGGTACTATACGGTTATCCAGGCCACACGATGGCCTACCCCTAACCCCGCCCCTAAACCTACCCGTCACTGGGGTTAAGACCAATCAAATGATTGCCTACCCCTAACCCCTCCCCTAAACCTACCCGTCACTGGGGTTAAGACCAATCAGGGATGACTATACGGACTATACGGGACTAAAAGACACACGTGTGGTCCGGATAACCGTATAGTTCCAAATATCTTCATGGAACATGATCTTTACTTAATATCCTAATGATTTTTGGCATAAAAGAAAAATCTATAATTTTGACCCATACAATGTATCGTTGGCTATTGCCACAAATATACCCGTGTGACATGTGACTGGTTTTGTGATCCAGGGTCACTTATGGATAAACCTTTTTTATTTTAAACTTTTAAAACAAACGGTTGGGTTTGTCCATATTTGACCCAAGCATGGTTTGAAACAACTCAGCATTTTTTGAGGAAAGCTTTTTTTTATTTAATAAAAAAAAAACATTTTGGGGAACCCTGAATTAAGGCTTTTAAAGTAAGTGGACAACACGCTTTGTGATGTATAATAGAAAAAAATCTGCTCTCATGGAGGTAAAAATGCCCTTAAAAACAATCCAAGAGGGCAAGTGTCGCCTGTATTTAAAAAATAATAATTTAACGATAAACGAAAATGTGCATCGAGGCGGATTAGCTGAGGTGACGTGACGCTAACAGGGAGAAGACAAACGGCTAGTAGTGACATCAGCCGCAATCCACCTGTCACTCAAGTGGCCAAGCCTTAATTATGCAGAACTTTAAGACTTAATATAATTCAAACGGATGAGTTATAAAAAAAAACATCCCCCTCACAGTCGTCATGAAGGGCAAAATTAGCTATATAGACAAAAAACACTTTTTGTACCAGGCTGTAAGCATGTTTTATTCTGCTGTAAAGTTGGGCAATTTATAATGGGGCTCTATGGGATTGAGTCTCTTCTGCAGCCGGCCTCTAGTTGCCAGTAGATGAACTGCAGTTTAAGTCACTTCAGTGTTGGATTCAAGAGAGAGACCGGAAGGTTGCCGCTTGGTTTACACAGCTTTTTTTTAAATGGCGGGTGCAGGTGTTTCGTGTGCGTTCGGCCAATCAGTGTACACTAAAATCACGGATAGTTCCTATAGTGCTGGTTTAGACCGACTCTGAAGTAGGAGATAAATTAGTTCCGCCAAAAGGAGTTCCTAGAACTAGTTCCTGCGGTGCGAACACGCCAAAATCCGGGTACTTCTGCCAATAGTTCTAGAAACTATGAAAAGGTTCCTCCGGTGGGAAAGCCCGTAATAATCAGGGAATTGCCTCCCATCCACTGCAGTGACATTAATACAGGAATCTTTCATAGTAGGAATTTAAAAAGCTTTGTAAACACACAGATTATTGGCAATATATTTACTCCAGAAACTAACTCTACGAACATGGAAATCAGTGATAGATAAAGCTCTTAACCTTTACGCTGAGGAGAAAATCCAACGTGACTTTGAGGAGACCGAGAGAAACATGATCATGTGTTTCTGCTCAGCAACACTGGACATCAACCACACGACATACACTAATACCTTTTCATTTCTGTCTACTTTCCCTGTATAACAGTTCTATCTGATAACGTATTAGAAAGGACTGTTAGACAGATTGTAAACTAATGAACACGGAGAATGGCTGGCTCTGGCAGGCGTTCTCAGCGCCGTCAAAATAAAAGTCACAACAACAAACGCGGCTTACGTCACTTCAGAGTTCCTACTGGCGGTGCCAATGCAACCAGGAAAATGTTCCTAAGGGAACCATTAATACTCATTATACTCGTAGGGAACCATTAATACTCATTATACTCATAGGGAACCATTAATAGTCTCAGCCTCAGACGTCACGCCCCCGGACCGTTGGATGAACGTCTGATGGATATGGCACACTTTTCTGGAAACACTTCAGGAGTTTTGAAGTCACGATCTGATTGGTTGAATTCTGCAGGATGTCCGGGAGATGTGTGTGTGTGTCGCGTTCTTTATCGGTCCGCCTGGAAACAAATGCCGTGACGCCAAAACCCCTCGTGGAAGAAGAAAAGCTGTTGTGTTTACAACTGTGATGATGAGCGCTTAGCAGGATCAACTAAACGCTGGATTTTCAAAAGTATGTGAAGTTCGCGGCTCCATTGTAGCAGTAAACTTGCACAACGTTCTTGATTGAATAATTTATTAGATGCACGCCAGTCTGTTATATTAGGGACATTATATTGTCACGCCCCTAAACATGACGCAGAACAAAACGAATTGTGATTGGTTGCGTAACATGTCATTCAAACATCCTTGGCCAAGAAAAGCCGCGATAGAGTCCAGACCTTCTGCCGTCAGTCTGAAGGTCTGGCTACGCGAGACTACCAACCCGGTGGCTAGTTCCTAGAACTACCCGGTGCGAAAGCCCCTAATGTTTCAAGCTTCTGATGCAGTGTGCATGTATCTGTGCATTACCTGCGAGGGATGGAGGTAAGGTTCAGGTGATGCCAGGTTGGTTTGCATGGACAGACTCTTTTCTAGAAGCGCCTGAGGAAATGCCAGTCTGTCCAG
This sequence comes from Leuciscus idus, assembly GCA_021554675.1. Taxonomy (NCBI): domain Eukaryota; kingdom Metazoa; phylum Chordata; class Actinopteri; order Cypriniformes; family Leuciscidae; genus Leuciscus; species Leuciscus idus. The sequence continues at coordinate 34,565,915 of CM038638.1, read as the reverse complement.
GGTGGCCCGTTTCCAGTGGCTTTCCTGCTGTGCCAGCGCCTCGTCTTCGCTGAAAGCCCGAACCACCGGCCCAGGCAGCGGCAGGGGCGTCGCCCCGTCACTTTCATACCCATCTTTCCCTCCCTGATCCGAGGACACGCCCCCTCGCTGATGTAACATCTGCTGAGCCTCCCATGCCAACCGGGCCTGAGTGATCATCGCCCCGAGACCCAATCCCATGCCGTCCCCCTCTCCTCCCGGCAAAGACGGCTTCCGGTTTTTACGTTTTCTGTTGCCACCATTGAGATCGTGACTGTGCTGTAGCGTAAAAGAGCCACCGTAAGAAAATCCCGCCGATAGGCTATTAGAACTGGTCCCGTAGCTCATCAAACGTTCAGTCGTGCGAAATCGAGGGGAGGAGCCAGATTGCTCAACATAAACTAGTTGTTTTACATATTCCCGCCCAGCGGCGCTATACTCCCGTCCACTAGAGTTATAATCCCGCCCACTTGAGCTGTAGTCACGCCCACTTGAGCTATAATCCCGCCCACTTGAGCTGTAGTCACGCCCACTTGAGCTATAGTCCCGATCGCCTTGGTTAGGCGTCTTCTCGGGCGTTGAGCTGCGCTGTCTCGTCAACACAAGTTGACCGTAAGGAGACGGGCTTTGCTTGGGCGAGTGATAAAGACCTGGTTTTCGTGCCGGAGATCTGTCAGAACCAAAAAAGGCGGGGTCGCAGTGCATGTCAGTGGGCGGTTCCTCATAAATAGGCGGGGACTGGTAATCCGAGGGCGGTTCCTCATATAAAGGAGGCTCGTACGCATAGCGAGGGGATGATGGCTGGGAATCGCCCGAGCATCGGCGTTGAGTGCCGCTTAACTCCGCCCTCTTCAGGAATGGAGACTGTGATGTGGGCCGGTCCTGCAGGGAAAGGGGCGGGGCTTCGGGGTCCGATGGGGCGGTGCTGGACGAGAGTCTGGATCGTGGGGAGGAACTGGAGTATCCGTTTCCCTGCGTCAGAAAACTGGGTTCCCGATCCGACACCTTGATGAGCATCCTCTCTCTGGTGCCAGTGCCCCATCGAAACCTGAACGAGAGAAAACAAGACTGTTTTTAATATTGACTACAGTGGTTATCAAGAAAAGTAAAGTAATAATTATTTTATTTATTTTAAATAATTAATTTTTAATGAAATACATATTATATTTATTTTATCTATTTATCTATATCTAAATTCTATTTATATTTATATATATTATTTTATCTTTTTAATCTTTATCTTTTTATTTTATTTTACTTTACTTTCATGATATAATAAACAGTTATTTATTTATTTATTATTATTATTAAAGGGAAAAGAAAAATAATACTCTTTTATAATAAATCAGATTTTCTTTACAATTTATCTTTATTATTTTAATAAAATAAATGTTCTTCTTATTTTATTTTACGTTTTATAATACGGACCCTTTATTAAAAAGTAAATCAAATCGTATTTACTATTAAACAGAAAAGAGAACATAAGACTAAAAATGAATACGAACTTCTTTACTATTTATCAAAGGGGTCATACCTTGTAAAATTAAATAAAATATGAACATTTATTTTGAATAAAATAAGCTTGTTTTGCTCTGCTCTGCAGAACTTCAGACCTCAAAACTCACTTTCCAGTCCAAAAAAGTTATTTTATTTATTAAGCACTTTTACACAACTGACCATTGAACAAAGTGCTGTACAATATCTAAAACGCATAAAGACAAACATAAAAACACAACACTAAAACCACACTTAAAATAACAGCGAAATAAACCCCTCAGTTTTAAAACACGAACAACTTCTATACCCCATGTTAAAGATGTCTTGCTCTGAAATGATCACAAACCATTTTGTTTCTCAAATGTGATGAATTTCCAAGTGAAACTCAATGAGAAAAATAAATGCAAATTAAATGGGAAATATTCCATGAGCAAGTGACTGGATGATACAAAGTGTCTCTATTTAACACGAGGGATTGACGATATCAGCTGAAAGAAAGTTGTTTCAGTATTTTAATGAGAATATTAGGTTTGTTCAAATTACTAACACTAACTATGAGCAGTAATAAAAGTGATGTTTGACTTTAGATCATTTACCGCTAAAAATCTCAGTCCTTCAAAGGCCGTTTTTAAAGATCTAAATCTAAGAGGTCTGTGAGTTTAAAGCGCACAGAAAAGGCCTCAGAGCGTTAAAGAAAAAAAAGTGTGTAAAATCAATTCAGCACTTGGCCACCAAGGGCCGATGAAGGCTCCCCATGACCAGACTGGATTACACAGCCAAATGTGTGTGTGTGTGTGTGTGTGTGTGTGTGTGTGTGTGTGTGTGTGTGTGTGTGTGTGTGTGTGTGTGTGTGTGTGTGTGTGTGTGTGTGTGTCCTTTAGCAGCCGGATTAAAACTCCGAACACAAGAAACTTATCTCTCACTCAGTCTCTCTCCCAAGCAAGAGACCCACTACAAAGTGAGCAGTGTTTTCCTTTGGATATTAATTATTCATGGATATCCGACCTTCAAATCAATTTACACATTCTATGGCTCTCTCTTCTTTCATTCCCTCGGCCTCCTCCTTCTCTGTCAGACAAAATCATTTCACGACCCTCCCTTTCTCGTCCCCGCGTTCCTCAAGGGATGAAACTATTTAAGTGCGACACTGTTTGAATAATGAATCTAAAAAACAGCTTGAAGCATTACAGCTGTGTCTTTCAATATCACCTTTTAATCCATTCTTCTTCTTTTTTTTTATGTGCATGCAAATTCATAAACATCTCTCACTATTACGCATCAAGCCATCCGGCATTAAGCGTGCAAATGCTGAGTGCAACACCGACCGCCCACTTCTCTGGGTTTCCGGAAAGAATTCAGCAGTTAAAGGAAAAATCACACTGTGTACTTGGTGGCTTTTACAGAGGCATATTTCATTGTATAAGAACCTCAGAGCTCATGATGCATCGGGTCTGACAGGTTTATCGGTCAAAAGCCTTGGTGAGCATAAGAGACTTCTTTTGGAAACATTTAAAAATCGTAATTTTTCCAAACTTTTGACCAGTAGTGTCTTGCTTTCTCTATTAAGTGGGATTTTCAGACATTTGTGCTCTACTCAACATAAAGAAAATCAACATACTGTACAGTAGGGATGCATGATATATCGGTATCGGCCAATATATGTTCATTTTTAACGTTATCATTATCGGCCTGATATGAAAATTAGGCCCTGTTTACACGTACATGGTTATTTTGAAAAACGGAGACATTTCCCTTCGGTTGTGCCCCTCGTTTACACACAAACGGAGAATTCGCCTCTGAAAACGATTCTTTCTAAAAATTCCGGCCAGAGTGGAGATTTTGGAAAACTCTGTTTGCACGTTTGCATGTAAACTGAGAAAAACTGAGTTTTAGGCAGGCGACGTCACAGTATGCGACAGAACTTGCACTGCGTCAAAGGTGCGACCTATATTTTCGGGATTCTGATTGGCTAACATGGGCTTGAGCTTCTCGTTACACTGCCACCTACAGGTTTGGCATGCTCTTGACGGCATATACACGGGTTTGTGTAAACGAACACTTTTCTGAAAACGGAGAGGGTGAAATGTCCGTTTATGAAAATAACCGGCCACGTGTAAACGTAGCCTTATAGGCCGATATATTACAGCCGATAAATAATGGATAATTGTCTTCAGCTGAGACGCTTCAGATGTGCACTGTTCAACATGATGGGTTTGAATTTACATTTACATTTAATCATTTAGCAAATGCTTTTATCCAAAGTGACTTACAAATGAGGAGAGCAATAGAAGCAATCAGAACAACAAGAGTCTAACAGCTCTCAGTTAGTCTAGCACAGTACACATAGCAAGTTTTTTTTAAAACAAATAGAATAGAATAGAACAGATAAGAAAAGAAAAGGTAAGTGCTAGTATTACAGTTTTTCTCGATTGGTTTGGCTCATTTCTTGAAACCGAGATGACATTCTCAAAATAACATGGACAAATCTCCAAACCACCTTGCAATTGTTCACAACAGAATGTCATTTTTCATTGGTTTTATCAAATTGCAAATGCTTTAGTACATGTCTCAAGTGACTCTGTGCTTTTTTTCAAATGATTATGTACAAGTAGCTACAGTTAGCACAATGAGCCCACATTTAGCACATTTTCCAAATAAATAGATCTTGCTGATCTAAACTGATTAGTTGATTTTTCAGTGAAATGGTTACTCTCTCCAAAACATATCAGCATGGTTTCATTGTGTAAGTCATCATATGCACAATTGTCTGTTCAACTGTCAAAATTAGTCAAAGATATAATACCATGAAAGAATTTCTTGGAACATTTGATAAATTTATGACAGTACTTGACAATCAATCAGGTGAAATGGAGTTTCTTCCACCTTACTCTCCTTTCCTAAATCCAATTGAGGAGTTTTTTTCAGCTTGGAGGTGGAGGGTGTATGAGCATCAGGCTCAAGACCAGAGGGCCCTGCTGCATGCAATGGATGCTGCATGTGAGGACATCACAGGGGATCAATGTAGGGGATGGTTGAGACATTCACGCCGTTTCTTCCCTCGCTGCATCGCAAGAGAAAATATCCGTTGCGATGTGGATGAGAATTTATGGCCTAACAGAGAGCAGCGCGTCGATGGCCAGGAGGATGAGGATGGTGGCCAGGAAAGAGAGGGTGACAATGGCGACCACTGAAAATATTACTGTACTATAGTTCTGAAACTTTATTTACAGTATGGTAGGCTAGAGTTTTTTTTGTTTTTTGTTTGTGTTTATAACTGTTCACATTTACAGAATCCTGTATATGTTTTCTTTTCACAGTATGTTCTCTAATGTTAACATTTCTTTGTACGAATAAAAATGTTTACAGTTTCCTTGAGTATGAGTGGTTTATTGGAGGCTGATTTTACTGTAAAATCTTTTAGTTTTATTCATAGTGGTATTCTGTTGCTAGACCTGTGCCTCAGTGACAAAACGTCTAAGCATTTTGACTTGCAGTGCTTAAACAATGCCAAAGGTATAATGCATTTTGGGGGCATTGACTATTTATATGAGAAGGATATTTAGTTTTGACACATGGATAAACTGTTTTGGGAGAGATATGAGCTTTTGCAGGGGATCCATGGTGTTGTGCTAAACCATCCAGGTTATTTTGACAAAAGCACTAAATGAATGCACATGTGCCAAGGCAATTGAGAAGGATCTGTGCTATTTTGACTGTACTGACCTTTTATATGGGAAAGGAATCTGCTTTTGAAGCATGGAAGAAGAGTTTGGGGAAAGATATTTGATTTTGCTAGTGAGCTATAATGTTGAGCAGAACTGTAAGACTGTTTGGCCAAATGACCTTATGGTTTTGAGAATGTCATCTCGGTTTCAAGAAATGAGCCAAACCAATCGAGAAAAACTGTAATTGGGCAGGTGCTGACACAAAAGATGTGTCTTTAGAAATTTTTTGAATTGCTTGAAATATGATTGGAATCACTTCAAAAAGGAGTGTATAAAATGTAAAAATGTGCATCGCAAGTCTGTCAAATAGACTACATAAAATTATAATGAGAACATCATTATAATTGTGTTTCGGACATGGCCTTTAATGATGAGACTTTTGTTTTTGTAATCAGGCTCTAAAAATTATATAAAACTTTGGATTTAGATTTATCGTCCAATATATCGGTTATCGGCTTTCAAATATAAAGAATTATCGGTTATCGGTATAGACCAAAATTGTCATATCGGTGGATCTCTACTGTACAGAATACATATATACTCCAGAAACAGCATGCATTGTATTGTGCAGATATAGAGACAGGAAGCTGTTTATTTCTGGTCCAGTTAATCTATCAAAACCACTTACAGCGATGATCTAACGAAACTACAGTAATAAAAACAAGAATTGTCCGACTTTAAGAGCGTCTGAAGACTGTAATGGGACTTCCTCCGATGTTGACTGGGTCTCAGCGATGCCCAGGGTGAAATTAAAAGGGATTCTGGGATGTTTTCACAGTTCCTCCAGGGCTCGACAGTGTGAGCGTTTCACTCGCATTTGCTCCACATATATTTCAATATTGCTAGATAGATAGATATGGATGATGGCTGGACAGTTAGATAGATAGACAGACAGATAGATAGACAGACAGATGGTAAATGGACTGCATTTATATAGCGCTTTCACAGACCTATGGCCACCAAAGCGCTTTACATAGCCTCACATTCACCCATTCACTCAGACATTCATACACCGACGGCGGTGTCAGCCATGCAGGGCGCCATCCAGCTCGTCGGGAGCAGCTGGGGTTAGGTGTCTTGCTCATGGACACCTCGACACTTGGTCAGGTGGAACCGGGGATTGAACCACCAACCTTTCGGTTTGTAGACAGATCATAGATAGATAGATAGATAGATAGATAGATAGATAGATAGATAGATAGATAGATAGATAGATAGATAGATAGATAGATAGATAGATAGATAAATAAATTGACAGAAAGACAGACAGACGGACGGACGGACAGACAGACAGACGGATAGACGGATAGATAGATAGATAGATAGATAGATAGAGCATGAACAAGTTTGGGAGTTCTTCTCTATATCAGTGTCAGTGTTTCTGAACTCCTGAAACGCCTCCATTGTAGTCTTGAGTTTCTTCCGGGAACGAACACGTCACAATATTCCTCATTATAATAATGAATACGCAGAATAAAGGGGCGGGGCCTGGTTGAGTTAGTTAGTAGTGTGTTAAACTGGCGGTTATGGTAAGGGGCGGAACATTTCCCAAACACACTCGAAGCACTCGACCAATCACAACACACTGATCCAGCCGACCAATCAGAGCACAGTGTGCTTTTCAGAAGGAGGGGCTTCATAGAGACAGGAACTAAACAGAGCGTTACTGACAGACTGGGAAGAGAGGAGCCGCAACAATGGAGAATATGAGGAAAATAATATGTTTTTGGAACATTCAAGCATGAAAAGTAGATCCGAAAAGTAGATTCTAGTAGATTCCCAACAATAAAATCAAGATTTTGTAAAAGTGCATAATATGGCCTCTTTAAAAAAAACAATCATCAGCAAAGTAGCGCTGCACAAATAAAAATAAAAAATAAAAAAAAATATTACAGATTACAGCTGCCACAAGTAGTTAATTGTGAGAAGTGTTGTTTACAGCCAAGTGGTAGTAGTCCCACACAGTGCTGTTTTGTAAGGGAAGTGTGCTTGAAACTGAACCTGTGTTTGATTGTCTGTAACACACAAGCAAAATAGTTCCTCAAAAACAGCTCTTTTATGGATCCTGAGAGTCGAGCTATTGTCCATAAGCAGTGAGTAAAGCTGCTTTGGTCATTTGTCTTTGTCAGGCTGAAGGAGGAGCGTCTGTTTCAGATGTAAAACTTGATCTGATCAATGTATTTTGTGCTTCAGCAGTTATGGTAAGGGGCGGGACATTTCCCAAAACATGCTAGAATCGCTCGACCAATCACAACACACTGGTCCAGCTGACCAATCAGAGCTCATTGTGCTTTTCAGAAGGAGGGGCTTCATAGAGAAGAAACTAAACAGAGCGTTACTGACAGACTGGGAAGAGAGGAGCTGCAACAATGGAGAATATGGGGGAAATAATCAACATTCAAGCATGAAAAACACATTTTAACTACACTACAAAGTTTTTTTTTTTTTTAAGGGGTGGTGTAATGCCCTTTTCAAAAGATGTAAAATAAGTCTTATGTGTATGTGAAGTTTTAGCTCAAAATACCCCACAGATATTTTTATATAGCATGTTAAAATTGTCACTTTTTGAGGGTGAGCAATAAACGCTTTTTGTGTGTTTCCCTTTAAATGCAAATGAGCTGCTGCTCCCGGCACAGAGGGCGGAGCTTCAAGAGCTCCTGTCCTTTTACCTCACACACACATGCACTGAAAAAAATATTTTTTTTCGCCTTTTATGTTCAAACCAGAGTCAGACAAAGATGGAGAGACTCAAGAAGAAGTGACAACATGTAGAAGCAACAGGACATTTCTGAATGGTTAGTTGATGAATTTATGTAGCTTATGTGTAGTTATTTTCTAGTCATTGATTAGCATATTCTGTCTTGATAATCTATAAATCGCGTTCCCGGGGGCGGGGTTTATGTAAATTCTAGGGTTGGTGATGTCACTAACCCGGGAAGAATGTGGTGTAGTCTCTACCAGCCGTTTGTTGTAGTCCTTAAAAAGCGATTTCTTTAAAAGCAAATATCTCCCTTTGCTTTGAACTTTGAGCGTCGTAACTTTGCAGATGTTGTTTACGCTCAAACAGCAACATTACACACTAACTAAAGTTAGAAAAGGGAAATCATAATCAACCCCCCCCCCCCCCCCTTTAATGCGCTCCTAAATTTTTCATCTCACCTCTCTCTCCGGAGTATCCGAAGCTCGTGTAAAGGATTGACCGTCTTCTGAACAGGGCGGAGGAGCAGCAGCTCATTTGCATTTAAAGGGACACACGCGAAAAAGGCGCGTTTTTGCTCACACCCAAAAAGGGGCAACTTTGACAAGCTATAATAAATTATCTGGGTAGTATTTTGAACTGGAATTTCACAGACACACTCGGGGGACACCATAGATTTATATTACATCTTGTGAAAGGGGGGTATAATATGTCACCTTTGAACATGGGAAAAAAATTATGAACATTCAAGCATAAAAAACACATTATTTGATAAATTTTCACTACGCTTCAAAGTTTTGGACTCACCTCTCTCCCTCCTCGGCGGTGGACGTCTTCTCCTCGTGCTCCTGTGATGAGGTGGTGCTGACGGCGCTGCGGGCCGGGCTGCTGTCGGCACTGGTCGTGGTCGCGGGCGGAGCCATGTTGGTGTTCTGCTTCAGCGTCTGAAGCTTAGCGAGCGGGATGATGTCACAGCTTTGTGGGCGGTGCCAAACGGTGCACTGGGTAGAAGCGTTATAGTAGTAGAATCGGGACGTTTTGGAGTCGAAAAGCTCCCACCACTGGTCCTGTCCACTGCGCTTGATCCGCACGCCCGGCGGGGCGTCCCAAACACACTCGCCCGTGAGCAGGTTAGCGTACATGCGCTCCCGGGTGCGCGGCTCGATGATCTCCACCCATTCTAACCTAAACACACACACAGAAACATGCTCTATGCTGAATTAATTATAATTAATTTATAATGAATTAATGGATGGTATTAATAATAAAAACAATTCCAGTCATATTTTTACCACAAAACCAAAGAGGAAATATATGTATATATATGTGTGTGTGTGTGTATACACACATAATATAATTAATAAAACGTTGTTTTTTTGCTACGTGAGTAATATTACAGTTACAGTACAGTAATATTTAAATATAATGTGTGACAGTGTTTAAACTAATTGTCATTACAAAACATCATAACGGTTCTTTATGCATACTCGTTCATTCAAAAATAAATAAAAATATATAATTGGGTTTTGGGGTTAAATATGTTTTGTGAGATGCACCTACAGAAGGAGAAAGCCATGATGTCAGAGAGAGGACAGTCATACAGGATTACAGTCATATAGAGTCATCATGATTTATCATACGAGTCACGAATCACGTTCAGGATATTTCTTTACCAGCATCATCAGTGTGTGTTTGTTTGTGTGTGTGTGTGTGTGTGTGTGTGTGTGTGTGTTTCTGTGAGTGTGTGGATATGTGGATGTGTGTGTGTCTGTGAGTGTGTTTGTGTGTGTGTGTGTGTGTGTGTGTGTGTGTGTGTGTGTGTGAGTGTGTGAGTGTGTGTGTGTGTGTGTGTGTGTGTGTGTGTGTGTGTGTGTGTGTGTGTGTGTGTGTGTGTGTGTGTGTGTGTGTGTGTGTGTGTGTGGATGTGTGTGTGTGTGTGTGTGTGTGTGTGTGTGTGTGTGTGTGTGTGTGTCTGTGAGTGTGTGTAAGAGTGTGTCTGTGTAAATGTGTGTGTATGTCTAAGAGAGTGTGTTGGTATGTGTGTGTGTGTGTGTGTGTGTGTGTGTGTGTGTGTGTCTGTGAGTGTGTGTGTGTGTGTGTGTGTGTGTGTGTGTGTGTGTGTCTGTGAGTGTGTGTGTGTGTGTGTGTGTGTGTGTGTGTGTGTGTGTGTGTGTGTGTGTGTGTCTGTGAGTGTGTGTAAGAGTGTGTCTGTGTAAATGTGTGTATGTCTATGAGAGTGTGTTGGTATGTGTGTGTGTGTGTGTGTGTGTGTGTGTGTGTGTGTGTGTGTGTGTGTGTGTGTGTGTGTGTGTGTGTGTGTGTGTGTGTGTGTGTGTGTGTGTGTGTGTGTGTGTGTGTGTGAGTAGCTGGTAACGATGTTAGTCTGTTTGTACAGTGTGTGTGATATACAACATAAGCAGCAAACCACAACTGACAGTAAGATGCTTGTTTCACAAGATCGCTTCATCTGTTTACATGGTTCATAATTTATAAGTCTGAATAAAAAATGGAATAAAATCTTAAAACTTAAATGTAAAAACTAAAAATATTCTGAGGTCTACATGTTCAAAGCTGAAACAAAAACATTTCCTCCCTCAAGCCTGTGTGTTTATCTGTGTTCAGATTTTATTTTCACTGTGTGTGTGTGTGTGTGTGTGTGTGTGTGTGTGTGTGTGTGTGTGTGTGTGTGTGTGTGTGTGTGTGTGTGTGTGTGTGTGTGTGTGTGTGTGTGTGTGTGTGTGTGTGTGTGTGTGTGTGTGTGTGTGTGATAATCAGCTCAGTTAATCCCATAGTAAATTTCTTCTGATCCTATAATCAAATCTAATCTGCCCTGATCCAGGATAACCTGATCGTTCAAATCCTGCTGAAAGCATTTTTGGGAAGCTGGTCAGAGGGGATTCTGGGTAATTTGATCTGTCTGGATCTTCCATCTGAATGTGCTGAAGCATATGATCAGATTCCACTCCTCAGGATTTCAATATGTTCACCTAATGGATCTTCACAAAACGGTGTTATTCAGGAGGTGCTTCGGTGTCTATTCTTAAGAGAAGTGCTCGAGACCCGAGATCACGGTTACGTTCGGCTGTTGGGAATGCATTTCTAGATTTACTGTAAAGTGACTGATGAAACCAAAAGGCATCAGTGTTGGGGAAAGTTACTTTTGAAAGTAATGCATTACAATATTGCGTTATTCTCTAAAAAAAAAGTAACTAATTGCGATACTTAGTTACTTTTTATGGAAAGTAATGCGTTACATTTTCTCACCTGGGCTGGGCTTGCTTGTTTATTTTTTTTTTATTAAGATAAAGTTCTATTTTTGGCAAATGTAAAGGCAATTTCACATCAAGGGCCCTATTTTAACGATCTGAAACGCAAGTATCAAACGCGAAACGCAAGTAACTTTGTGGGCGGATCTCGGGTTGGATCCCGGATCCCGACGCAAATCTAAAATGTGTTGGTCTGAAGTAGCTTCATTACTCATAGGTGTGGTTTGGGCGTAACGTGAAATAAACCAATCAGAGCGTCATCTCACATTCCCTTTAAGAGCAGGCGCGCTTGTTCCATGGCGGTTTGCTATTATAAAGGCGGATTTGCCAGACGCACGCCAGGAGCGGTTCACAGCCGGTTGCAGTTTTCTGAAACTGCAAAATAGCACCAGGGAACATTTGCGCCAGAACACGCCTCCTCTTTTCGCTGAACCGCCCCCGGGAGCGCAAGTTCATTCCCTAATTTACCGACGTGCGTCTGTGGAGGGAAAAGTCAGCTGTGCGTCGGGTGCAAAATAGGAATGATACATGCGTCGGTGTACAAAGGCAGTTGCGCTGGGTGCAAGATAGGGCCCCAAAAGTGAAATGAGCAAAAGTGAATAAGCCTAAAGCTGAAGGAAATGCAGATTCACTCCTGTACAGTAGAGGGCGCCGCTCAAACAAACCTTTCTCACAGAAGAATAGGACGCAGGAGAAGAAAGATCAACACTATTACTTCAGAAATAAAAACAAAAAAATGAAACACAAATATGATGTTTATTTAAAGTCATTTTTGTGTATTAGTATGGTTAAATTGGATCATCGAAGGCAAGCAGCAAAGACATTGGTTAATAAAGTGACATTAAATACATAAAGTATATTTGTGTTATATAACGTTATTGCTTGTTCTGAGTTTGCATTTCACTGTTTTTATTCATTTTGAGGGATACTGAATCTGTTTTTTGTGCAAGTGAGATGAGTAATGCTCACATTTAGTCTAGAACTATAATAATAACCATCATGTTTCCACACAACGCCTCTGCATTTACTCATGATTTCTCTTAACATGAGGACAGGAGCTGTCAGTCAATAAATGGGGAAACTTATGGGTTAACTTAACTTGCATTACTTATTTGAATCAGATATTTTGTTGCAAATTTAAAATTAATTTTAGTTTACTAGTTACTTAAAAAAGAAATCTCATTATGTAACTCGCATTACTTGTAACACAGATACATGTTTTAACAGTATATTTAGTTCAGTTATCATCCCAGAAATACACTGAGGTTCATAAGCTTGGGTTAGTACGATTTTTTAACGTTTTTGAAAGAAATTAATACTTTTATTCAGCAAAGATGTATTAAATTGATCAAACGAGACAGTAAAGAAATTTATAATGTTGCAAAAGATACAAATAAATGCTGCTCTTTTGAACTTTCTATTAATCAAACCCTGAATCCTATTCCTAAAAAATAAAATGAATCACTGTTTCCACAAAAATATGATGGTTTTCAACATTGATAATAATCATAAATGTTTCTCGAGCATCAAATCATCACATTAGAATGATTTCTGAAGGATCATGTGACACTGAAGACTGGAGTAATGATGCTGAAAATTCAGCTTTGATCACAGGAATAAATTACATTTAGCATTATATTCACATAGAAAACAGTTATTTTAAATGGTAATTATAGGCTATTTCTCAATATTTTTACTGTATTTTTGATCAAATAAATGCAGCCTTGCTGAGCAGATGAGACTTCTTACAAACCCCAGTCTATTGAACAGTAGTGTTTGCCTTTTTAATACATTTTTGGTGTTGAAGTTTTCTAATGTCTGACAGTTCAATGAACTAATAAAGAAAGAGATGTTGAACATGATCTCATTCATCAGTGGAAATTTAAAGCACATTGCATTGAGGGACACATTGGCTATTCAAAACAATAATAATCTTGTTTCCCTAATTTTTTTTCTTGTTTTAAGCATTAACTCGCTTCATTTTGCTTCTCAAGTAAATGTATCTTGATTTAAGAAGAGAAAAATACTGAGGAAGACGTTTTTTGCCGTGCAGAGATTATTGAAAGGTAACATTAGTGATTGTTTAAACCCTCTCAGCGTAATGGTTTGATGACTGTGATCTTACGGGTGGAGTGGAACAGATGCACTGCTATTGATTGAAGGCTTTCTGCTGCAGTGCCGTTAACAACCGCAATTACTGAGCGCTTTACAAAGACGCCCTTTACACGGCGCCACTCATCATGCAGAGGGATTTAAGGCTGTCAATCAAACACGCTGCTGTCATTCACCGAGCGGTCAAGACGACCACAAAAAGCAGCAGGTGAAATCCCAGAGCCGATGTATTTAATGCAGAACTACAACTCAGACAAATAACACACAATTATTAAGATCAGAACTGTGCCGTATGATTACACTTATTTCAACAGAGCATAAAAATACTGTTTTGCGCTCTCAAAAATGACTCGAACACTTTGTCCTTCAGTCCAGATGCAGATGCATCAGTGTATTGCTAAGACACACTGCAAAAAAGGATGTTCTTCCATGGTATTTTTGTCTTGTTTTTCAGTTCAAGCACCTAAAAATTCTTAAATCAACATACATTTGGAGACATCAACATATATGAGATTTTAAGTCTTGTTGCCTAAAAAAAATTCAAACAAAAAACATTCTGCCGATGGGATCAGAAAAATAAACTTAATCCAAAGGGGGTAAAATATAATTTTTCGTACCCAATTGGCAAATATATTTTAAGCATAAAATCACTAATACAAATAAAAGATACAAATGATTATTGGCCGATACATCAGTGCATCTCTACTTAATATCTTAATTCATTTTCCTTCTCAAGTAAATGCATTTTGATTTAAGAATGTTTTTAGATATTTGTACTTGAAAACTACACAAAAATACTGAGGAAGAACACTATTTTTTTTTTTGCAGTGCAGAAGGTCAAAGGTCACATGGTGACCATCTTCTCATCAGTCTATTAACCTCTCCAGCTCCTTTCTATCTATTTTCCTTTCTACGACCTGCCCTTTACCTCTCTCACCGATTCTATAGAGATATCCTCACCTGTCCTTCATCATGCAGATAATCCAGAGCACAGGGATTTAACGTGACGAAAACGCTCCGCAAATGACAATGAGAGTTCATCTGATAACAGGAGAAAGACTTAAACACTGACTTGTGACTTCAGGCTTCTACAGAATCAGAACTTAAGGGCCTTGTGGCTAACCTTGAAAGGTTTACAAGGTACAGATAAAAATCAATTTCTCTGTGTATGTGATACAAGGGATTTTTACTTCTCTGCAACACAACTGTTGTCCTTTACAGAAAAAGAGAGAAAGAACAGGCAGAAAAGGAAACAGAGAGAGAGAGAGGGAGAGAGAGAGAGAGAGAGAGACAGAGAGAGAGAGAGAGAGAGAGAGAGGGAGAGAGAGAGAGAGAGAGAGAGAGAGAGAGAGAGAGAGAGAGAGACAGAGAGAGAGAGAGAGAGAGAGAGAGATCCTCAGTGAAGTGAGACGGATGCTAGTATTAGCCCATAATTCTCCATGTTCTTCACTAACACGCATCACCTTGGCCGCAAACCTCATTTTAAAGACTCCACACTGTTATTAATGGTGTTCGCTCGAGTCAAGCATCACTACAGCTCATACTCATGGTTATGGATTTGAACTGACTGCTCAGACTGAGCATTAAATGCTTGTGCTACAGACATGAATGACATTTGTGAGCAACCGTCTAGCAACCACCTAATAATGCCCTAGAAACTACCCAGAAATCACTACTAACTGCCTAGCAACGCCCTAGCAACAATCTAGAATATCCTAGAAACCATACAGCAGTGTTGTAGCAAACACACAATAATCCCTAGTAGCCAATGTAATGCCTTAGAACCCAGCCCAGAATATCCTAGTAACAACATAGCAACATCCAAGCAACCACTCAATATTCCACAGGAACTGCATAGCAACACCCTAGCAACCACCCATAATTCCCTAGTAACATTAAAGCAACATCCAATCACCCACCCAGAAATCCCTACCAACTGTATAGCAACATCCTAGTAACAACATAGCAACCTCCTAGCAACCACCCAGAATATACTAGAAACACAATACATAGCAACATCCTAGCAACCACCCAGAATTCCCTAGTAACTGCATAGGAACATATTAGCACCAACCCAGAACACTTTAGTAACTTCATAGCAACGCCCTAGCAACCACCCAGAATTCCCTATAGTAACCTCAAAGCACCATCCAAGCATTCACCCAGAAATCCCTAGTAACTGCATAGCAACATCCTAGTAACAATCTAGAATATATATAGAAACCATACAGCAAGTAGTAACCACCCAATAATCCCTATAGTAACCACACAGCAATGGATTCTACCCAGAATTCACAAGTAACATTGTAGCAACGCCCTAGCAACGACCCAGAATTCCCTTGTTACTACATAGGAACATATTAGCACCAACCCAAAACACTTTAGTAACCGCATAGCAACAGCCTAGAAACTAACCAGAATTCCCTAGTAACCTTGCAGCAACGCCCTAGCAACGACCCAGAATTCCCTTGTAACTGTATAGCAACATTCTAGCACCCGGCCAGAATACTTTGGTAACCGCATAGCAACACCCTAGAAACTACCCAGAATTCATTAGTAACCTCATAGCAATGACTGTAACTGCCTAGCAACATTCTAGCAAACCACAGCCCAGAATATCCTAGAAACCATACAGCAACATTGTAGCATTCACCCAGTAATCCCTAGTAAACACATAGCAACATCCTAGCAACCACCCAGAATATAAGTTCCGCATAGCAATGGCCTATAGCAGCCAGCACCCATATTTTCTTTGGAAAAAATTGTGACGTAACTATCTGTAACGGTTTACATGAAGTAAACAACACCCATGAGACAGTTTCTCTGCAAAAGCACAATTTAGATTTAACTTTACAATGCAAATGACAAACATTTTTCCTGAATAATTCATCTAAGTGCTTTAAAAGCTGCACATTTCTCTTTTGAGCGCGACGCATGGTGTTTCTGTGAAGGTGTTTCCCATTTATGTTCAGCCAAAGGTGAAAAAGACAGGATGAAAGAGAAGCGGATGACAGAGGAAGAGAGAGATGAGTCAATCAGGCCTGTCGCCGTAAAAGTCAATTAGTAGAACGGACACTGACATCTAATTTCAAACAGAATTAATGGAGCGATCGCTGTCTCCAACTCATGAAGTAAAATCTATTTATAGATCAAGATCAAAGACAATCCAGTGGGGTCAGAGCACGACTTCTAAGACATTTTGCACAAATAATTATTATATTATAACCAAATTATTTAACAAATAATAGTTTACAGAAAATGGTTCAGAAAGGAGGGGCTAATAAACCTGGAGATTCTGTTCACCCACATTAGGACGTCAAATCTGGGATTCAACTGAATAAAACAAAATATTACGCTAAAAATGTCGTGTAGAATTTACAATTTTCACTCAAAAATAAACAGCAAGTATATAACACATTGAATTTAGAAAATTTGAAACTGAAATAATAATAATAATCCAAAAATCTTTGTTTTATCAACAACTCTAAAAAAAAAAATTTTTTTACAGTGTAGTTTATGCTTATTGATAAACTTGCAAATTAAGGAAAATATATATATAAAACAATAACTTTGGTATACTATAGACCTGTGTATTTCGTTTAATTTAATTCATTGTATGGCTTTTAATTAAATTGTTATAACTATCTTGTACATGTTTGAAAATATTTATTTTAAAAATGTGCATTTAAGACTGAAATATTATTTTCTTGTAAAATGTACTCCAGTAATCTTTGTTTTAACAACTCTTTTTACAGTGTATATACTTTATGCTTATTGATAAAATTATATTGTCTCTAAATTAAAGGAAAAATGTATATATATACAACATAAAACAATAACTTTGCTATAGATACTGTATGTGTATTTAGTTTAATTTAATTAATTTTATAACCTTTAATTTTATTGTTATTATGAAAAATCATTGTTTACAGTGTAGTTTATGCTTATTGATAAACTTCAAATTAAAGAAAACATATATGCAAAAAACAATAACTTTGCTATAGACGTGTAACGTGTATTTAATTTAATTAATTTTGAATTAAATTATTATTATTACTATAATCTTGTGCATGTTTAAAAATATATTTTAAATAAATAAATTTTTCTACAAGTACATTTAAAAAAAACGCATTAACAAGGTCAAATTGTGAATAATGTGTTGTTGTGGCTGGACCGTTTCTCTCAGCTCTTTTCCACAGACATAATCTGACGCCTCGACCTACCGATCATCATTTATCCTAATAAAACCACATCTATTCGCTCCTCTGGATCTCGCAGCGCCTCAGATTCATCAGATATATGTGTCGCAGTAGCTCTGCATTCATCCTGACCTTCACACAAGCTGAGAAACCTGGAGAAAACTGTGTGTGTGACTGCAGTGAACACACTGAATCTGCATCACGACCGCTAAGGGTTTTTCAGTGGCTGGTGGAGATATCTGGTAAAACAAGGGGGTTGATGGTTAATACAGTGCACAAGCAGTCAATCTGAAAATAAACCACAGCAGGATCATCAGACGGGGACCTAGGTCACTTCTTTAGGGGTTTGTTATGCAATAATGACTGGCTGACTGTATGTGCATATAATATTTAATATTATTATCAGGATCAGCCAGAAGTTTTACTTGTGTCAGAATTTGTCACTGGATTTCACACCTTTTCTATCTCACATCTTTTTTGAATTTCGAGCAAATATTGTGTAAAATACATGTTTTTAGTTTAGTTTGATTTAGTTTCAGCTAATTCTATCTCTTTTGTATCATTAAAATGTTTCACAAATACGTAATGTATACACATTTTAATTTAAAGAAGCTCTTTGTAGAATTCAGAAACCCGTGTTATAGCGACACCGGTGGCCGTTGGGTGAACTGCAGCAGCACTAACATACAAGAGACTGAATGTGATTCAAGACCCTGATATTCTCACAGCAAAGGTCTTTTTCATTCTTTGCTTAGAAATAAAAACTATAATTTTAACAAAATTATTATTAATTTAACAGTTAATGGCAGCAGCTTTGTAATATAAGCGAATGAATTGGAGCGGGAGCAAATGAGTTCTCAAAAGTGGACACACCCTTAATTATGCAGAACTTTAAGGCTTAATATAATTTAAACGGATGAGTAATAAAAAAATTCACCCCCCTCACAGTCGTCATGAAGGGCAAAATTAGCTGTTTAGACCACTTTTTGCTCCAGGTTGTAAAACATGTTTTATTCTGCTGTAAAGTTGGGCATTTCAACATGGGGGAGATGCAGATTTGACTCACTTTTGCAGCCAGCCTCAAGCGGCCAGTTGATGAATTGCCGTTTAATTCACTTCCGTGTCGGTTTCAAGAGAGAGACAGGGAGGTTGCCACTTGGTATAGATATGTATATATATATATATATGGGAGATAAACTGTTAAATTGTTTGTATCTATATTGTGTTAGAATATTTAATCTTTATACAATATCTTTTTTTTGCTCGAAATAAACTTTAATCAAATCAAATCAAAAAAGTTTGAAATACTGCAGCGATACTGTTAACGAACATCCAGACGCTGTAGGATTGAAAATAATCCAAGATATTTGAAATGAACAAAGACATTTGCTTTACTGTTTTCCACAAGGACCATTAGGAGATCCCAAAGACTAAGAGGGGCTGATAGTGATCAAGGCCTGTAGGACAAGATTTGTGAACTTCAGGGGTCAATGAATTGGCACACCTTTAGTACAATGGGGGAAGTTGTAATGATCTGATTGGTCAGTTTGAATGTCTCACATTTGGGTTTTAGTCACATGGTCAGGGAAAGGATACAGCAAGATTGAAACTGTTGCTCTGTCTCTTTTATTCTCTGGGTCCCTCTCTCTCTCTCTCTCTCTCTCTCTCTCTGGTAACATTTTACATATATGCTGGGTACAATTAACGGTATAAGTTATCATCATCTCATACATCTAAGTGTAACCATAACCATATTTTGTCATTAAACCTTTTAAATTACAAATAATGTGCTAACTAGTTTTGATTTGGTATTGACTTTGAAGTGCTACATATCGCAATTCAATATCGTCACTCTCTATAGCAACGCTCTCCCACATATTGAGCTATTGTAACTGTGCTTATTTCCGTCATTGGTATAAGTAGCAGTGGGTGGAGTAGACAAGAAATGTACAGTTTTCTACCATCTTGCTGACAACGTTTCTTCAGTCATTCAGCACTCTTGCAGCCTGAACCCCTGCAATCCTGTCACGATCCACACTCGGGAAAGAAGGGAAAATCCAAGGATGCGGTAAGAATGTTTTATTAAGGGAAAATCCAAAATCGTACACAGTCCAGGCAGGGGTCAAAACCAAGGTAGCAATCCAACATAAACAAGAACAAACAAACAGGTCTAACAACAGTACTCAGAAGTGGTGTGATATTTACAAGGACTCCGTGACACATACTAAAACAGACAGGGTTATATACACAGGGAAATGACAATGCTAATGGGGAACAGGCTGAGTGCAATGATCAGTGATAAGGGACAGCTGAGTGCAATGAAAAGACAAGGATCATGGGGGATGTAGTTCAAGAGTGTGATGGACACCGTGGGGAAGGAGGACATCTAGTGGTGACCCAAGGAACATAAACCAGACACTGTGACATAACCCCCCCTCTACGGAGCGGCTACCAGACGCTCCAAGACGTGACAGACAAACAAGAGTCCAGGCGGGAGGTGGACTGGTGGAGGATCAGGGGGAGGGATGGGGGGCCAGGTCCATGGAGGGAAACGGGGACAAGGAGTGACAGTTCATCTGGCGGCCAGGGCGGAGACGACAGTCCCTCGGGCGGCCAGGGCAGAGCAGACAGTCCATCGGGCGGCCGGGGCGGAGACTTTCCCTCGGGCGGCCGGGGCGGAGACTTTCCCTCGGGCGGCCGGGGCGGAGACTTTCCCTCGGGCGGCCGGGGCGGAGACTTTCCCTCGGGCGGCCAGGGCGGAGACTTTCCCTCGGGCGGCCAGGGCGGAGACTCTCCCTTGGGTGGCCAAGGTACAGGAACAGGCACCACCGGCTCAGGAACAGACACCACCGGCTCAGGAACAGGAACAGACACCACCGGCTCAGGAACAGGAACAGACACCACCGGCTCAGGAACAGACACCACCGGCTCAGGAGCCACAGGTTCGGCGTCGGTCATCCTCTCCAAAAGCACAGGCTCGGCAGACGTGACGTGAACAGGCTCTGCGGTGGCCATCCTGTCCGAAGACACAAGCTCGGCAGGCGTGACGTGACCAGGCTCGGTGGCGGCCATCTTGTCCGAAGACACAGGCTCGGCAGGCGTGACGTGAACAGGCTCGGCGGCGGCCCTCTTGTCCGAAGACCCAGGCTCGGCTGGCGTGACGTGAACAGGCTCGGCGGAGGCCATCCTGTCCGAAGACACAGGCTCTGGATCGGCAGACGTGCCAGGTCGCTGGGGTGGCGCCGGCAGGGCGAGCAGCTTGGGCGGGGCCGGTAGGGCGAGCAGCTTGGGTGGGGCTGGCAGGGCGAGCAGCTTGGGCGGGGCCGGTAGGGCGAGCAGCTCGGGCGGGGCCGGTAGGGCGAGCAGCTTGGGCGGGGCTGGCAGAGCGAGCAGCTCGGGCGAGACCGGCAGGGCAGGGTACCAGGGCGACGCGTCAGGGATGGCAGTCACCTCCGGGATGGCCTCCGGGTTAGGAGCCACCGGACAGGTCATTGAGGGGGCCTTTCTCCTCCTCCTCCGTCTCCGGACCACCAGAACTGGGACCACCGGAACTGGGACGACCGGACTCGGGACCACCGGAACTGGGTCCATCGGAACTGGGTCCACCGGACTCGGGACCACCGGAACTGGGTCCACCGGACTCGGGACCACCGGAACTCGGGACCACCGGAACTCGGGACCACCGGAACAGTTACGGAGGGAGCCTTTCCTCTCCTCCTGTGTCTTGGAGCCACCGGACTCTGGACCACCGGAACTGGGACCACCGGAACTGGGACCACCGGAACAGTTACGGAGGGAGCCTTTCCCCTCCTCCTGTGTCTTGGAGCCACCGGACTCTGGACCACCGGAACTGGGACCACCGGCACAGGGACCACCGAACTCGGGACCACTGGGCTAAACCCTGGCTCAGATCTGGAACCGCTGGACAGTTCGGGCTCGGGGCTGAAAAAAGACCGAAGCGGAGAGTAGTGTTGGGGTCCATATCCACCACCTCCTCCCCTGCGGCCTCCACGGGTCCCACGAAAAATGACTAGACGGGTTCCCTTAAACAAATCTCTCCTCTCCCGTTCGGTGGCTGGGGAAGAGAAGTCTGAAAACATACCGCTGGATCTTTGTGGTGACGGAGTCCTTCTGCCACGATCCACACTCAGGAAAGAAGGGAAGATCCAAGGATGCGGTAAGAATGTTTTATTAAGGGAAAATCCAAAATCGTACACAGTCCAGGCAGGGGTCAAAACCAAGGTAGCAATCCAACATAAACAAGAACAAACAAACAGGTCTAACAACAGTACTCAGAAGTGGTGTGATATTTACAAGGACTCCGTGACACATACTAAAACTGACAGGGTTATATACACAGGGAAATGACAATGCTAATGGGGAACAGGCTGAGTGCAATGATCAGTGATAAGGGACAGCTGAGTGCAATGAAAAGACAAGGATCATGGGGGATGTAGTTCAAGAGTGTGATGGACACCGTGGGGAAGGAGGACATCTAGTGGTGACCCAAGGAACATAAACCAGACACTGTGACAGATCCACCCTTACAACGCCGTCCACTGCTGAGAGCCACGTTTATATGAATATGTATATGTTCTGCACGATTTTCTTTCAATAACAAAATAAGCACAACAGCACAACAGCGTTGAGAAACAGCAGTTCAGAAAGCATCTGATCATAGCGATGTGGATGTTTGTATCAGTTCTGCAAGTACTTTGATTATAAAGTATAATTATATACTATATAGATGTTACAGTACAGAACGCCTCTTTCGGCATAATCCTGAACATTGTACAAGCATTAGTTTTATGTGTCACTGAACGAAAAAGAGGCTTTTATGGACAAAATATTTTGGTGCTGATGTGTGAATTTATTAGTCTGACGTCGTCATCCTCAATTCTAGTCACAATGTGAGTCTCTGCTCCATTGGGCTGTGATTATGGGGCGTGTTTCAACCGAACCAGGAAAGAAAATGCCTCTGCACTCAATTGGATAGACCTACAACCAATCAGAGCGACGGAGTCAGTGAAGTATGTTCTTCATTCATCTTTCCGATCGACAAATGATTGCGGTTCTCTGTTCCTCTTTTAAAATAAATGCGCTGTCGATATCTTCTATAACAAACGCGATGGCGGAATCTACACATCCCAATTCTCCAGCGGCAGCCATCTTTGTTGTAAACTAATTCAACCCAAGCGCTCTTTGGTGACGTGGATGATTACGTAACCGTTGATCATCTGTCCATCATCGTATAAAGCCCGCCCTGACAATTTGATTGGTCCGAACAGCTCTGGTTCGAGCATAATAGCTCCACAACGGATCAAGTCCAGACCGAACCTCCTGACCTCAAATATTGTGGGTGTGACTAAGCTCGGCTGGCATCCAGGCTATGAATTTATGGTAAAAATGTAAATATTAATGTGTCTCTTAATGGTAAAAAGCCAGAACGTTGTTGCTTGTGTGTACAGCATATATGTGTGCTTCTATGTGTAAGTCATTCTGATAATTTTACGGTAATTTGCTGGGATTATTGTGTGAAAGGGGCTATTGATCATGTGACTCTTGGTACAAACAATATTGAAGCATCGATGCACAAGATGAACATGATCATAAAATGTTATAGCTGTACTGAATAAGAAAGGAAGCCCAAATGTATCAGCATTATATCAGCCATCGGGAGACCCAGCATCAGTAGTGCTATTGAAAAACACACACTGATTTGAAACTAAAATGACAAGTAAACAGAAAGGGAAAAATGTGTCTCAGCTGTAAGAGTGTCTGCAGACCAAACAAGCTGAACTCAGAATAGCTGATAAAAACGAGCCTCCCTTCAGGACTTTGGGTGTTTATCGAGCCGTAGTGAATCTCTCCTGTCACTCTGCGCTGGAGCCGTCGCACAGATAATGTGTGTGTGTGTGTGTGTGTGTGTGTGTGTGTGTGTGGGATTACTTGAAAGTCAATCAGTAATAATCCCACGGGATGGAGTGAGAAGTAATTAATGCGCACATTTCCAGAAAGTTTTGTTACAGTATTCTAACAAGCTGGCCTCTGTCAGGCTGCGTCAAATCTCACAGGACGAGATTATTTAAGTTCTTAAAAGCAAAGTCATGAGAGACCGAGATCAGCTGATTTCTCCCTTCACCTGCAACTGGAGTCGGTGCTAAAGGTTTGCTATAGTTAATATTACACAATAGAGTCTAGGTGACATCAGAGGAGACAAAAATGACATTATATACAAGATTATGAAGGCTTTTGTGTTGATTTGTGAGAGTGAATGACTTAGCAAACACAACTGATAAATCTTAGTTTCACACCGAACAAAAAAAAGTTAAAATGAAGAAAATTTGGAGGTTGTTTTGTGGGATTCGAACCTGCTTTTCCAATGCAAACTTTCCAGAAAGTTTTCTTTTTCTATAGTGAACACTAGTGTTATTTTACATTCAGGCCTAATTATTACATGTCTGTCCCTGAATACTACAGTTATACCTTACTTTATTTGTAACTTTGTTATATTGTATTTATCTATCTATGCTTGTAATTAGTCCATTTGTTCTTATTTTTTACTTTCCCCCTCATTTATTTATTTTTCTTGCTGATGCGAAATATTGACTCAGAAACCGTAATATGATCTGAACCATGAGTTTTGTGAACACTATCCCTAAGCAAAGAAAGGAAAATAACATGTTTGTGTGAGTTTGTAAGGGCCTTAATGTCAACCTCAGTATGTTTATATATAGTATTGCACTGTAAAAATTATATTTTCGAAGTTGTAAATAAAACAAAGATTACTAGACTACATTTTATAAGAAAATACTGTTGCAATTTTTCCTACTTTAAAAAATTTGCATTTAATTCAATGTTATTTGTGACATTTACTAGCAATTTCCGAGTGCAAATTGTTTCAAAGTGAATCCAATCCACCAAATTATTAGTGTGCTGGATATGAAATCATACAGAAATGTCGACACAGCAAAATAACACATGCAACGCCCAGTTAAATGCGCATGTGTTGGACTGGAGACAAATGTTAGAAACGTCTGGCTTCAAATAGCGCTTATCGAGGCACTCCTGCTCCGAGCATCTGTCCGAACAGCACAACTGTCCAAATAAGCATTTCGATCATATTTTGAGGGCTAAGGTCACTACAGATATGAAACACACATGCGCACGCACACACACACACACACACACGCTGCAGTTGTTCCACGACCCGAGGTGCACACGGCTCTTTCATCCCTCTATCTTTCCTCCGGTTGTCTTCTTCTTACTGAGCTTTGAGAATGAACTTTTAAAGGCCACAAGCCATTTTTGGCATTCGTGACATTTTGCGAAGATTCATTCTCCGTACATCTGTTTAAAACATCTGGACTCCACGTTTACAACGACAGGTCCGGTGTGAACAGAACATGGCGAGCGCAGGTTATCAGGGAATG
The DNA here is from genome assembly GCA_021554675.1 of Leuciscus idus. Taxonomy (NCBI): domain Eukaryota; kingdom Metazoa; phylum Chordata; class Actinopteri; order Cypriniformes; family Leuciscidae; genus Leuciscus; species Leuciscus idus. The sequence continues at coordinate 34,540,967 of CM038638.1, read as the reverse complement.
AGGATGTGATGATTACCCTGGTGAACAGCACTTACATGACTTGAGGAATCTTCCATGTCTGAAGAACAAACACGAGTTATTAACACTGATGTTTCATACATTCAGCTCTATCCATCCCTCCATCCCTCCATCCCTCCATCCCTCCATCCCTCCATCCCTCCATCCCTCCATCCCTCTCTCTCTCTTAGTTTAGTGCTGGGCAACGATTAATCGCATCAAAAATAAAAGTTTGTGTTTACATAATATATGTGTGTGTACTGTGTATATTTATTTTGTACATATAAATACACACATATATGCATGTATATACTGTATATATATTTATTCATAATTTATATTATATATGAATAATTTATATATAAATAAATAAAAAATCTTAAATATATACATGCATGTGTTTGTATTTATATATACAAAATCGTAATATACACACACATATATATTATGTAAACACAAACTTTTATTTTGGATGCGATTAATCGATGCCCAGCATTAATACGCATATATATATATAAATTTGGGGCTTTTTTCGCGTCAGTCTTATTGGTCAAGAAATCATGGTCTGCAGTCCTGCACTCACACACACACACACACACACACACACATTGATTTCTTATGGTTCACTACATACAGAATTCCAAACATTCCAAGCATTGTAAAATTATT
>CM038638.1:34530301-34535301 GCA_021554675.1 Leuciscus idus | reverse complement strand
AGTTAGTGGGTCAACAAGTTCCTCTTCCTCATGACAGCTCTGGTGCCTTTGAACATGTGACAAACAGACAAACATGTGCATCTTTACCTCTAGAAGTTGCATATTAATTTCAAATTTTTCTGCTTTCTAATTTTTGTGCAACATGCATTATATGGACGGTTTGTTATTGTTAACTAAAAATGGTTGTAGTTAATTGAAATACAGCTTAAAATAAAATATAAGTATTAGATGAAGAACTTAAATATGTTGCATTGGCAACCAACTGAAATACTGCAATACTGAAAATATTAAACCGAAAGCTAATTCACACCATTTCAGTGCCCCTATAAATGCTATTTTAAAGGTTCCTAATGTTGTTTTGGAGTCTCCTATAATAGATGTACATGCATCCAAGGTCAAAAACACTTACATTTTATCATAATATTCATTCATCTTTGCAGAGAGTCTGAAACAGTTAGTTCGAAGAGTCTCTCTAAGCCCCGCCTCTCCGAGAGCTGCTCTGCTCTGATTGGTCAGACGGCACAGTCTGTTGTGATTGGTCGACTGCTTACAGCACATGTCGGAAACTTAACGCTCATTAGCACATCTGAATTTCAGCTCTTTCTCTGCGTTTGATACACAGTGATTCGAACAGTAATGATGGAGTAGGTTTTACCGAATCAATTCGAGTTTCAGCCTTTTGAAGTGGATTTGCAGCGTCGTCTCGACTTGAACAACACAAACCAAACTCTTCCAGTCTCAGATACAACTACAGTGTTTGTGGGCGGGGCAAAGAGACACTGTTCGCCGGCAGCCAATGAAGACCACAGGTCTTAAATTTTATTACATTGTCACGTAGGTTTACAAAGTTACTGACGACTCATTTCAGCAGTTCAGAATCAATTCTATCTTTTAGGAGACAATAACTTTATTTGATCTTTAAAACTTTGCAGACCTTTAGCATTCACTGTAAACCCGAATAAGTTGGCAAAACTCAAAAAATGTAAGGCAATCTGTTGCCTCACATTTTTTAAGTTAAGAAATTCAAAGTTTAAGTAAGCAGAACTGGCAGATTTTTACACATTTTAATTGTTCTTAACTTGAAATGTTTGAGTACACTAATTCATGCATTTAACTTTAAACTTTCATGTAATCTCAATGTGAACACTTTTATTAGTATAAACTTTAACAAGCTAGTTTGCTAACATACTAATTTGTTAACATGTTAACAATAGTATGTTATACAGTAGCACTTGCTGTATGAGTGCAGGAATATAAAGCTTGCTCTCAAATCAAGCTCATGCACACTCGTCACCATGATGGTCACTATCCTAAAACCAACATTAACAGAAACTCTTCTAAATTAGCATAAAAAAAAACCATTAATCACTACTAAATCTCCCACTTAACATTAATCTATCACAAAAAAAACCTACATAATTTTAGCATTTACTCTCCCTTTCGAGTGCCATCGGCAAAGCATGCTGGGAAATAGACATCCCAGCCGTTTCAGTTAAACTTAAGTTCGTCTAAATTAAAATTTAATACAAAAATTGATTCATAAAACTCAAAACAATGAAACAGTTCAGTTTACTTGAAATATATCAGTTCTGTGAACTTGAAAGAAAAAGAAAGTGATAAACACTCATAAAAGTTAATTTGACTGAACTAATTAGTTTAATTTAAGTTTTTCCAACTCAAACCAGTTAATTATTTTGAGCGTTAGGGTTTACAGTACACACTGCATGAAAGGTAATATACGAAAGAGCATAATAGGGGCACTTTAATAAATAACGTACGGGCCTGAAGTCTAGCAGGTGTTCGTCAGGGCAGCACCTGTGCACACCATGTTTTGAATGCCTCAACACAATGACATTCACACTGACCACATGGTCAACATTATTAGGGCCTGTGCTCTCGGAGAATGACTCAACGAGGACGAGACGAAACAAATCTGCGCTCCACAGCTGTGCTTTCATCCATTTACACACACAACCTGTTTCTATTCCACACCTAGATCAAATCTGAAGCATCATATGCCTCTCTCTCTGATGTACAATTACATTTCGATTCACAAGCTCTCCATTTGATTCAGTTCCAATTCATTTTCTTGAACGTAACTATTACATCTTTACATAAATATTAACACATCAAATTGATGTGAAAATATAGAAAATATCCCATCGCTCAAAGTTATGATATCTTGATGCTGCTTTAGCGATTTCAGTGAAGGATTCGTCAGACTGATTCATACAGCGACTCCTAAGTTCAAGTCACTTGTTCATAAATTGTTCTACACTGGTGGAGAAGTATGTTTGTGATTCACTGAAAAGAGCTGATTCAAAAGAGTCATTCATTTGTGAACTGGAATACACTGGTTGCGTTGTGTTTTTGACTCACTAAAGTTACATTTAGTTAAAGCTGCAGTCCGTAGTTTTTCCTCTTTGTCGCCATCTCTGTTCGAAATCTGCTATTGCAGTTATTCGCGGAATTATCAACTTTACGTGAGTTGTGCCTCGGTTTGGCACAGCGCGGATGAATCCGATGTTTTGAGGAGAATGTGCGGCTGTCAGTTGCCGCCGGTGTGGATCCTGGCATTCGGCATCAGAGATTCTACTTTTGGGAAGTATGACCAACAAAAGAATTTTCACCGGAAAATCTAATGTAATCTGAACAAGCAAGAGCTTGCAAAAAAAAAGCAAATCAAAGGTGAAATATGAGTAACATCCAATGTTCTGACCAACTAAGGGGAAAAAAGCATTGCAGTAAATAACGCTGATTAAATCTAACGATCGCTTATCATATCACGTCAAACCGTGCAAATTATACTTTGTTCTCAAATTGTTAATGTTAACATCATCAGCATTGCGTGACATTTAATGCCCTTCCGATATTTATCCTTGTTTTCGCATGGGCCGGTCGCAGTCTCTTTTTTCTGTAGCCACTACAAAGTCTGAAGTCTTTTGCATTTTACAGCGGATGAATCTCCAGTTGGTGATTGTCGTTTGAACCTTTCTGGATCCGCCATCAAATTGATCAGTTTAATTATATCAAGTGCTGTGAGAAAAGGCTATAAATCTCCACCTCCAACATCCTCACACTCATAGCCGACTAGCCGAGACTCTTCTTTATGTGGACAGATGTGACGTAATGACGCAAAGACATGCTCGAATTTCCTGCGGAAATCCACCAGTACCACTGGAGTTATAAACATTATTACAAGCTTACCGTTTTGAGTCGAGCTATGGCAAGCAGAGAGTTCTGAACACTGGCTGGTTATGTACTTGCTCAAATTATTTTGGATCATTTTAAACCCAAAAAAGTTACGGACTGCAGCTTTAAACTGCTGACATTTTATATCTAACTATATCTAGGTTTAATGACAATGAAAACTCTATCGCTTGTCACACAAGTAGGCCTATGCATGCTAAGTATCTACATTCAAAAATACATTGGTCAAGGATTCACGCTTGAATATAATATTTGTGCAAAGTATGTTTCTGCCCTCCTGCTCCAACAGTTTGCTAACTTCCACCACTAAATTACATCCAATCAAATGCCCTCTCTCCAAAACCCCGCCCACCAAAGTCATGTGAGCCAATAGAGTGCATTAGTGCCCGCCCACTTTTTAGATTTGATGTAAAAAAGTAGTTGGAAATTGGACAAAAAATAAAGGTACAAGACTATACTTACCAGCTTTAATGAGGGAAAGAACTACAATGAAGCATTTGAACAACATTTTCACCCAAGCTTTTCACAAGCTCTTAATGTTGTTTATGTGTCTATGTGGTGTTTTTAATACGCTTTAAGACAAACCATGTGTAAATTCATAAGTCGACACCATTGCTGAGTATTTCCTCCTTAAAACTGCAGTGAACCAAAGACAGTCTCAAACACACGCTTTGAAATCGCTGGTGTTTCTGACGTCACAAACTACCTTGTAACCAATCAGATCAACGTGTGATCGTCAACCAGTGGATCTCTGAGCTGAGTGAGTGAGTGGAGGCGGGGCTTATTTGCATATTCATAGAACCACGTATACTAAATGAGGCAAGGGTGTCGAGTTATATTCAATCTATTTTAAAGCATGAATAATTATATATATATATATATATATATATATATATATATATATATATATATATATGTCATTTTGGTGTAATAATATAATTTTGATATCATTAAATATCATTGCTTAATGTCACATCAAAATCCCACTTGAAATGGCCTGAAAACATGATGACTGTGGGGGTTTTACTGCACAATCAGCTTGGGATATTGCTGTGAGCAGTGTGTACAAGCCGAAAATAAGTTGACTATAAAAAGGGAAGCTTTAGATTGTTACTGCCTTTAGTTATTATTTCGGAATAAATATAACATACATTTACATTTGATCCTCATTTTAAAACACCACCACATATATATATATATATATATATATATATATATATATGTATGTATATATAGATAGATAGATAGATAGATAGATAGATAGATAGATAGATAGATAGATAGATAGATAGATAAAACACCACCACATGCATACATATAGATAGATAGATAGATAGATAGATAGATAGATAGATAGATAGATAGATAGATAGATAGATAGATAGATAGATAGATAGATAGCCTATACATGATACACGTATATTTATGTGTGTGTGTATATATATATATATATATATATACACATATTCTGTCTGTCTGTCTATCTATCTATCTTACACGCAGAGGGTCCCAGTGCATCCGTTTCATGGCCAATGCTTTGTTTGATAAACAGAAGGAGGTTGCCAATAAAAATGACACTCCACATTTCCACATGGATCGCTGACTTCCTCAACACCATGAATAATGAAACAGCACGAGACTGCTGGATAACGCGTCGAGGCTCGCGTGCCGCAGGTGTCTGCATCCCTGTCATGACATTTTGCTTAAAATAGGATGTTGCGCGTCCTCGCATCGCATCGCATCGCCCCACCGTGCGCGCGCCTCGGGGGGATGCGTGTCCGTGTCTTTAC
>CM038638.1:34500301-34525301 GCA_021554675.1 Leuciscus idus | reverse complement strand
CAGTACAAGAGTTAATCCTCTTTTATTTGTCTGTACTTAAAATTGCTCTTACTGTGGCGTAACATGGTACAGTGATATGATAATACCACAGTACTGTATGGTTACCATATTCAACATTTAACCCAAATAAAACTGAAAACATAATAAAAGGAGAACCGTGAACATGCAAATGTGTCATTAAATTATTGCATTGTTAGCATGAGTTATCATTTTGTTAATGATATGTTTTAACGTGATTAGCATGTTGCTAACATGTTTTAACGTGATTAGCATGTTGTTAACATGATTTAACGTGATTAGCATGTTGTTAACATGATTTAACGTGATTAGCATGTTGCTAACATGATTTAGCATCATGATTTTACATCCAACATGTTTATGTTGCAAAATAAATGTTTGTTGTTAACATGTTGCTAATGATTTAACACGTTGTTAACATGTTTTACCATTTTGTTAGCATGATTGGCATGTTGCTAGCATGTTTTGCTAACATGAATTAATACGTTACTAGCATTTTGCTAGGATGATTATCATTTTGTTAGCATGATTTACCTCGTTTGTTAGCATGTTTTAGCATGTTCTAGCATGATTTAACATGTTTTAACACACTGTTAGCATGAATTAACATGTTGCTAACATGATTTAGCTCGCTGCTGATTAACATTTGGCAAATATGATTTAACACGTTAACATGTTTTAACATTTTGTTAGCATGATTAGCATGTTGCTAGCATGTTTTGCTAACATGAACTAACACATTCCTAGCATGTTTTAACATGTTGCTAACATTATTAGCATTTTGTTAACCTGTTGGTAGCATGAATTAACACAGTCCTAGCATGTTTTAGCATGTTAACATGATTAACATGTTTTAACACATTGTTAGCATTAATTAACGTGTTACTAACATGATTTAGCTTGTTGTGAGCATGTTCATGTTGGTTACATGTTAACATGATTAACATTTTGCAGATATGATTTAACACGTTGCTAACATATTTTAACATTTGATTAGCATGTCGCTAGCCTGCTGCTAGCCTTAATTAACACATTCCTAGCATGTTTTAACATGTTGCTAGCATGAATTAGCATGTTTTTAGCAGAACAGTCTACGAGGAAGAAAATTAATGTGATTATACAACTCTTTCTCTCTGCTCCATCTCTATTAGACCAGCGCTTCTTAGTTTTCTTCTTCAATCGTCTGAAACTGAACGAGAGTGGCCGTTACCAACAGGACTTCCCCTTCCTCTCGCTCTGCGGACGAGAACGAAACTTCGTGCGCTGCGACGATCAGCCCATCGTTTTCACGCAGCTGTTATCGGAGGCGGGGCTTGAGGACCGTCTGTCATACTGTGGAGGCGGAGCTAAACTGACCGTTCCGTTCCAACCGGAGTCTCTTTTCATGCAGCCGGTGAGCGGCAGACTGTACCATCCCGGACCTGAGCGGGGGGGAGGGGTGGGGTTGGTACGGTCCGCGTTGGCCATTGATCTGAGTGCACACTTTGAGTTCGCCGCGGGTCAGGAGAGTTCAGGACAACCCACTCATTTCATGTGGGCGGGGCGTCGACACACACTAACGAATGAGTTGGCGACACATTTTCATGCTCAAAATGATTCTACATGATTCTATCTACCTAGTGCACTGTGACCATTAAAATCCAGTTGTAAGCTCTGAAATAAATGTATATATTGTGTCTAATGGCTGGTCTGATTTCTTAATGTTTGTTTGTTACTCACCCTCATTTTATCTCTAACTCACGTGTTGGGGAAAGTTACTTTTAAAAGTAATGCATTACAATAATGCGTTATGTAGTTACTTTTTATGAAATGTGTTACATTACTTTTGCGTTACTTTTCTCACCTGGGCTGGGCTTGCTTGTTTGTTTTTTAATAACAACAAAAAAAGTTCTATTTTTGGCAAATGTTAAGGCCCTTTCACACCAAAAGTAAAGTGAATAATCCTCAGGCTGAAGGAAATGCATGTTTACTCCTGTACAGTAGAGGGCGCCGCTCAAACTAACCTTTCAGCCATTCTGGATTACAGAACAATAGGAGACAGGAGAAGAAAGTTCAACACTCTTATTTTAAAATCTAATCCAAAGTAAATTTAGCTTATTAGTATGGTTGAATTAGATCATTGAAGGTCAGCAGCAAAGACATTGTTTAATTAAGTGAGATTAAATACATAAAGTATATTTGTGTAATTTAATATAGTTAATTATAAAAGTTTTGCTTAAAATTCTGAGATTGCATTTGACTGTTTTTATTCATTTTGAGGAATACTGAATGTTTTCGAGCAAGTTAGATGAGTAAATGCATGTTCACATTTAGTCAAGAAATAAAATGAATCATGTTTACACACACACACCTCACTTTATTTCTCTCAACATGGGGACAGGAGACCTGTCAATCAATAAATGTGAAAAAGTAACTCAGATATTTTGTTGTAAATTGAAAAAGTAATCCGTTACTTTACTAGTTACTTGAAAAAGTAATCTGATTACATAACTCAAGTTACCTGTAATGAGTTCTCTTACGAGAGGTCTCTCGTACTGCGTAAGTATCTTACGCTAGGGGAAAATCCCTTTTCTGCGAGATATTGAAGCCAAAAAATTATCCTTAATTTTGTATTATTGTAAAACGCGTTGCGGCAGCATACAGACATAGGCAAGACGGCTCGTGTGCCTATTGGCTGTTCTGCGGCAACTGCAGCAGCCTATCGAGCGAGGCCTAGCGTGACGTCAGACCCAATGAGGGTGCTTCGCGCCCACTGCGTCATGTCCCGCCGATACGGGCGTGGCTTAGGCCTATAAATACAGCTCGCAGGCAGCTGATATCTGATTTTTCATCTCTTCAGCGAAGCACACGCATCGCTGGATCCGGAGAGAAGCCGCGCCGTCTGAGGAAGCACTTGCAGCGGGACGAGTCGTCACTGAAGTCGCTGACCGCGCCGCCTTCAATCGCCTTCCTGCTGCGCTATCCGGCTCCTATATCCTTTACACTCTCTGTTGTGTGTGTGTTCGCCGCCGCGACACATACTGTCTAAAAGAGCTTGCGTCTTTTTAAAGATGCCTTCCTGCGGCTCATGCAGAGCCACACTCAGCGACGGGGACCGCCACGTTATCTGCGTTTCCTGCCTGGGTGAGGATCATGCAGCTCTCGCGCTCGCTGACGGCGGCTGCCATCACTGCGAGCTACTGCCTATGGCGACTCTGAGGACTCGCCTGGCATATTTCACTGAGACTGCACCTCCGCCCGCTGTAGTGCCGCGCCGTAAAAAGCGCCGTGCTCAGTGGGTCCCGGAACCTTCCCCCACCCGTCAAAGCTCGCCGGTTCGCCCGCCAGCTTCACCGGCTTCGTCAGTGTCTCTTCCTGACAGACAGCGGCCGCCGTCTGCCGCCGCTTCCGTCGATGACGCTGATGAGAAAGCCGCATTGGGGGAGGATGATTCCTGCTCTCTCCTGGCATCGGGCAGTGAGGATTGGGCGAGCTCTGTGGATCTCGCGCCCTCAGTCCGCGCATCGTCAGGCAAAAGAGCTAGCATCGAGTCAGAGCTGATGCGCATACTCGCACAGGCCGCGGCGAGCCTCGGCCTCGAGTGGTCTACGCCTGAACAGCCTGCTCACAACCGGCTGGATGGATATTTTCTTCCTGGGGAGCGCGCTTTACCTTCGTCCAGACCAGCGCCCTTTCTTCCTGAGTTACACGAAGAAGTCGCTAAGTCTTGGAACGCCCCCTTCTCAGCTAGAATGCGCTCTTCTGTTTCGCTAGCATTCTCCGCTGTTGACGATGCTAAAAACAGAGGTTACCATTCGCTGCCGCCGGTCGAAGAAGCGATAGCAGCCCACCTTTGCCCGCCCTCCGCTGGACGGCGCGCTAAGCTGGCTCTACCTTCAAAAGCTTGCCGCATGACGTCAACCCTGCTCGGTCGCGCTTTCTCCGCCGCTGGGCAGGCTGCGTCAGTGCTGCATACTATGGCCACACTGCAAATTTTCCAGGCTGATCTCCTCCGAAAGCTGGACGAGAATGGACCAGATGCAATTTGCGTGCCAGACTTGAGAAGTGCTACGGACCTCGCTCTCCGCGCTACTAAGTCTGCTGCACAGGCCATAGGACGGAGCATGGCCTCTCTCACTGTGACTGAGAGACACCTATGGCTAACGCTCTCTGAGATGTCTGAGTCTGAGCGCGCCGCGTTCCTCGATGCTCCGCTTTCTCCCGCTGGCCTCTTCGGAACTTCCGTCAAAGATTTCGCGGAAAGATTCGCCGAGGTACAGAAAGCGTCACAGGCTATGAAGCACTTCCTGCCGAAGCGCTCCAGTTCTGCAGCAGGCCGTACGAAACCGTCTGCTCAGAGCTCACAGCCTCAGCCTCCGCCCACCGCCGCCACTTCGCAGCGCCGACAGGCCCAAAGCGCGAGACCGCGCTCTCACTCATCTGGCCGCCTTTCCCGCCCCGCGTGGGCCGCGGCCCAGGATTGCGGTAAAGCCCGAGGCCCCGAAGTCGTCCTAGCACGCCTAGGGAAACGACGGTGTCCAAGTCCCGCTGCGGCCGGACTTCCACCAAAACTCATCGCTCGTTCAGTTCCAAGAAATGTGACTGTTCCAGTGTATTTTGCAGTCAACAAGCCGGTTCCACTGCCCGCTTGCCTGCACACAAATGCCGTTTTTACGGCTACCCAGATAAATCCCATAAAGAGTGTATTTTCTGGTGTCCCGGCCACGGCCGATGGTGTTATGAGTGTAGACAAAATACCCACTGCCCAGTGCCCATTCCTACACACAAGCACAGACCGTCACACAGGGCTCGCGCACATAAAATCGACCCAGTTCGATTGCGCATTAAACGTAGCAGATGTGCCCACTGCCCAGTGCCCACAATCACTACGTCCTGCATGTCTCGAGGTTTCTGTAAAAACGAAACCAACGTGCATTCGCTCTGCTCAGGCGGACAATGCTCTCGGTGTGGTAATTGTGCCCGCTATCCCGGGCCCACATCCACACACAGACATGACAAGTCCTACGGACCAGCCCTCCCCCTCTCGGTTAACCACCGCAGAGGAGCAGAGCGCGGGCAATCTGCCCGCTGTTATCAGCGCGCCCTCTGCCTCGAATGTCATAAGCGCGACGCTTGTGTTACAGCACACCGAAGCCCCTCTGTCGCTGAGCGACCAGAGCGCGCTTCGCATTCAACCCCTAGCCATTCATGCAGATGCATGGGCGAGGCTACCCGGGGTTTCGAAGTGGGTGCTAGACATTATAAAAAGAGGCTACTCGCTACAGTTTCGCCGGCGCCCTCGTCGCTATGCGACGCGCGTCGAGACCATGGTAAAAACAGAAGTAGCACACCTACTTCGAGCCGAAATTTCGAAACTATTGAGCAAAGGGGCCATAGAGCCGTTATCTCTAGCTCAGAGCGAAGGAGGGCTATACAGCAGATACTTCCTGGTACCGAAAAAAGACGGGGGTCTCAGACCCATACTAGATCTAAGGCAACTGAACAGAGTGCTGGCAAAGCGACAGTTCAGAATGCTCACGACCAGAAAAATCCTCGTGCAGATTCGCCGAGGAGATTGGTTTGTGTCAATAGATCTGAAAGACGCGTATTTTCAAATACAGATAGCGTCACGTCACAGGCGATATTTGAGATTCGCCTTCGAGGGCCAGGCATATCAGTACACAGTCCTACCGTTCGGCTTGTCCCTAGCACCCCGTACATTTACGATGTGCATGGACGCAGCGCTCGCACCCCTCAGGCTACAGGGCATGCGAGTATTGAACTACTTGGACGATTGGCTGATTCTAGCTCAATCTCACTCGATGCTCATAGAGCACAGGACCATTTTACTCGATCACCTCGAGAATCTGGGTCTCAGAGTCAATTGGGCGAAGAGTTCTCTGTCCCCCAGACAGATAGTATCTTTTCTGGGCACAGAACTGAACTCGCTGTCTATGATAGCGCGACTGTCACCACAGCGCGTGCTAGACATTCAGCGCGCAGCGAGCTCTTTCCGCTGCGGCGCATCTGTCCCGCTCAAGAAATTTCAGAGGATGCTGGGTCTCATGGCCTCAGCATCATCAGTTCTTCAGCTGGGCTTGCTTCGCATGCGCCCGCTACAGTTCTGGCTGAAAGCGCGAGTGCCGCGCCGAGCGTGGGCTTCCGGTCTGCTTCGTCTCAAGGTCAATCAGAAATGCATCGCAGCTCTGAAACCTTGGAAAGCAAACGACTGGTACCAATCAGGTGTAAGCCTGGGGACTTCCTCGAGTGTGAAGGTGGTGTCTACGGACGCATCCACCTCGGGATGGGGAGCGCTGCTCGAGGGCAGACCGTTCTTCGGCCAATGGTCAGAACGGGAGAAGCTTCTGCACATAAACTGCCTCGAAATGCTGGCAGTAGACAACGCGCTGACGCGTTTTTGTCCCCAAATACGAGGACACCACGTCCTGGTCCGTTCGGACAACATGTCAGTGGTGTCCTACATAAATCGCCAGGGCGGCCTCAGGTCCCGAAACCTGCACAGGCTGACAGAACGCCTCCTGGTGTGGGCTCAGCGCAACCTGCTCTCGCTGAGAGCAGCGCATGTGCCAGGGCTCCTAAACGTAGGACCGGACAGACTGTCCAGGAACAATGTTCCGACAGGCGAGTGGCCTCTACACCCACAGACAGTCCAGCTGCTGTGGAAGAAATTCGGCAGAGCGGAAGTAGACCTGTTCGCGTCTCAAGAAAACGCTCACTGTCTGGAATTTTTCTCCAAGAGCAGGGACGCGCTGGCTCATGTATGGCCCCGCCGCCCGCTCTATGCCTTTCCTCCCGTCTCTCTCCTGCCTCAGGTGATAGAGCGGATCAGGGAAGAAGGATGCTCAATGCTACTCGTAGCGCCGTTCTGGAAAAACCAACCCTGGTTCCCAGTTCTGATGCAGCTAGCGAGCACTGCCCCAGGGCCAGTGCCAGTGAGGAGGGACCTCCTCTCTCAGGCCAGGGGCTCGTTTTGGCATCCGCGCCCAGAGCTGTGGTCCCTTCATGTTTGGGCCATCAACGGGTACCCGCTGACCTCCCAAGCCGAGTGTTAAACACGATCACGCAGGCCAGAGCTCCGTCTACGCGACGTCTCTATTCCTCGAAATGGTCAGTGTTCTCCAGCTGGTGCACAGCTCGTGGCGTGTCGCCCCCAGACTGTGGGGTGACGGAGGTTCTCTCCTTCCTACAAGAGCTGTTGGACAAGGGCAGGTCCCCTTCCACGCTCAAAGTTTATGTGGCGGCCATAGCAGCGTTCTCAAAAACAACGCTTGGTCAGTCAATAGGAAGGAACGATTTAGTCATCCGCTTCCTTAGAGGAGCTAAGAGACTGAAACCTCCCAGACCTCCCTCAGTCCCTGTATGGGACCTTTCTGTGGTACTGGAGGCCATGAAAGGTGACCCATTCGAGCCTTTACAGACGATTGATCTTAAACACCTGTCTTTCAAGACAGTGTTTCTTCTGGCTCTCGCTTCGGTGAAGCGCATAGGGGACTTACACGCGTTCTCAGTCAGCGCTACGTGCATGGAGTTTGGGCCTAATGACTCAAGAGTTATACTCAAACCTAAGTACGGTTATGTTCCAAAATCCATCAACACACCGTTTAGGGCGCAGGTAATTTCCCTGTCAGCCCTACCGGTCTCTGACGAGGAAGGAGACGCGAGCTTCCTTTGTCCAGTCAGGGCATTAAGAGCTTATGTGTCTCGCTCATCTGTCTTCAGACAGACGGAGCAGCTCTTCGTTTCGTTCAGCGGACGTTCCAAGGGACTAGCCGCGTCGAAACAGAGCCTATCCAGATGGATAGTTGACGCCATTGCGCTGGCGTACACTTCCAAGGGTATGCAGTGCCCGTTGGGTGTCAGAGCGCACTCCACGAGAAGCATGGCTTCGTCGTGGGCCTGGTCAAGTGGGATTGCCTTGCAAGATATATGTATGGCGGCAGGCTGGGCCTCCCCGTCTACATTTATAAGGTTTTATAACCTAGAGGTTCCCGCCTTACAGGCCAGGCTGTTGTCGGTCTAAATATACCAGTACTGTCTGTTCTGATGCTATCGGTTCAGAATACTGTGTCTGCTGAGCACTGCTCGATGAGCACTGCCCGCTAATCGACCGCAAAATGCTTATGGGCAAATAAATAAGACCCACAATTTCCCATCAGCTCAGGCCGTACTCCGCCCCGTCTGTATGATGTAATTTGCGTCTAAGGGACGTTGCTATATGTGGAAGAGCGCGGCTCCGCCCCTCCCTCTTCCCGGACTCCCTGTGAGTTCCCCTGGTGATTATGCACTATATGAACCCCGGGCTTTCGCCCTTGGGTCTTTGGTGTCAGATCCCAGCACGCACGGCGTTTTACATTGGGTCCCCTAGCGTAAGATACTTACGCAGTACGAGAGACCTCTCGTAAGAGAACGTACTCGGTTACTAACGTAACCTCGGTTCTCTCTAGAAGAGGGAACGAGTACTGCGTGCACACGCTCTGGTTAGCTTCGGCGATGAAAAACCAGATATCAACTGCCTGCGAGCTGTATTTATAGGCCTAAGCCACGCCCGTTTCGGCGGGACGTGACGCAGTGGGCGCGAAGCACCCTCATTGGGTCTGACATCACGCTAGGCCTCGCTCGATAGGCTGGCTGCTGCAGTTGCCGCAGAACAGCCAATAGGCACACGAGCCGTCTTGCCTATGTCTGTATGCTGCCGCAACGCGTTTTACAATAATACAAAATGAAGGATAATTTTTTGGCTTCAATATCTCGCGGAAAAGGGATTTTCCCCTAGCGTAAGATACTTACGCAGTACTCGTTCCCTCTTCTAGAGAGAACCGAGGTTACGTTAGTAACCGAGTACGTTTCCCCCATACAGCACAAACAGGGAGCAGAAAGAGTATGAGCGTGAACACTGGACGCTGCTGATCGCCTAAAACAATAAACAAAGAAATATAACACCACTAAACTGTTCCTTCCTTTGGGCATCAGTACTACCACATTCATTGTAAAGTTTAAAGTCCCCCTGTGGTGAAAATCAAGCTTTCAATGTTGTTATGTGTTTATAATATGCGCTAAGACAAACCATGTGTAAAATCATAAAACAACCCCATTGCTGAGTATTTATAGACGTATATATTGGCAATGTACCATCTTCCTAACATCCAAATAAACCTTCGTGGTTTACAATCTGATTCAGGAGCTGTTAAGTGTCTTGATATCATCAGCAGGGTCATGCAGTGTATTTGGCCCTGTCCCAAATGGCACACTTCAAATGCACTACTTTCGGTCTCGCGCGTGTCCATTAAAAGTCCATGAGACCGGAGGGTGTCCCATTTGTCATTTGTCAAGAAGGAAACACGCAACAGTCACGCGCCCTCGATGCTCACAGGCTTCAGTCAAAGCGGCGTTACGTCACGAGAAAACTCGAGGGAAGACCGCGAGTGCTTAAGGTGCCATTTGGGACAGAGCCAAAGTGTTGAAACCTCTCAAAACCAGTTTACAAACACAGATTGGAGAACACATGAGAGTAGTTGGGCGGAGACTGAACACTAGCAAGAGGAATCATGTAACCGTGTAAAGGGTCAACCGGTCACACGTGAGCATATGGTGGGAGACGGGAGATACTAAAGCAAAGACGGGAAACATTAATACTGCATGTCACACAACAACAACAAAAACAAGCACTGAACTGAAACATGGCCACACGTGAGGGGAATGAGCAGTCCGTGCTTCACCGGCGGGTTCCTCCGTTACTCACGGATCTATACCAGTTCACCATGGCGTACGCGTACTGGCGCGCGCGCAGACACAACGAGCCGGCCGTGTTCGAACTGTTTTTCCGGGATAACCCGTTCGGCGGAGGGTTTTCACTCTTTGCGGGTCTGAGCGACTGTTTGCTGTTCCTACAAAACTTCACTTTCTCAGATGACGGTGAGCATGTGTTCCGCATACACACTTACTTGTGTCTTTGACTTTTAGAATGCGTCTCAAAAACTAGTACACATCATTTTTCTTTTGGGCATGTGTCTAATGTGCTCCCTAATACAGCATGTGGTGCAAAACCTAGTATGTTGCATAACTTGACAGCATTTTTGGAATGTGTCTTAAAACCTAGTGCACTGAGTATATAATTCATCTTAAAAACCTAGTATGCTGCCTAACTAAACAGCATGTCATAAATCCAGTGAGCTCCCTAGTTGTCTTAAAACTCCTGTGTGTCTTAAAACCTAGTGCGCCCTCTACATAATGCATCTTAAAACCTAGTATGCTGCCTAACTAAACGGCATGTCATAAAACCAGTGAGCTCCCTACACAAACAGATTTTTTGGGGTCATGCATCTCAAAACTTAGTATGCTACATAATTTTTTGCATGTCTTAAAACCTAGTTAACTTACTACCTAAACAGCATTTTTGGTCAGGCATCTTAACATTTATTGTGTTGCCTAACTAGACATCATTTGCTAGGCATATGTCCTAAAACCAATATGTCCTTTGAAACGGGGAAAAAATAAATTGCAGATGAAAAATTTGACTGTGTTTTTAATACACTACATGTTTTGCTAACTGTATTCTCCCCTTTTTTTCGCTGATCAGTCAAAAATGTATTTATAAAAAAAAAAAAATCCAGTTTCAAAGACATTTTATTCAGTGTCCATTTATATTTTCATTGGTTTCTTGGAAAGTTATGTTCAATATTAAAGGCACAAACATAATCCCATAAAAGCTCAGCATCATCTTGTGTGTTTCAGATGTGGAGTATTTGCGCTCCGTTCTCCCAGCGGACACAGACGCTGCTTTCTTCACTTATCTGAAGGAGCTTGACTGTTCGGGAGTGTGTGTGTCGGCAGTGCCTGAGGGATCCGTGGTCTTCGCCAGAGTACGTGTTCATCTGGTGTTCTGCTGTGGGACGTTGAGTTCATGTTGAGTTCTGTGTGTTATTCGTGTTTTTAGGTTCCTCTGCTGGAAGTATCAGGACCGCTGGCTGTGGTTCAGTTGCTGGAGACCAGCTTGCTCTGCCTGGTTAACTACGCCAGGTACATACAACAGCACATAGTTAAAGACATTCTGTTAAATGACACTCATTCATTCTTTTCTTGAATGCAATGGTGCTTTAAAAAAAAAACACACACATTGTGCACACATGAAAAAAAAACACACATGATGATGACGGTGTGCTTGTTTAAATTCACCTGCAGCATGACTAGGGTAAGTAAATGTTTAGCTTGTTCAGTGAAGTGAAAGGAGTTGCTTAATGTTCAGAAAATGCTACAAACTAATAGCAACTAAATTTAATCAACTAAAACAAAATTTAAATTTTTTTTTTTTAGTTATTTAAAATAACTAAATTTTTGACCGAAAAATGTACGTGTTTTTTTTTTTTACTTCATCGGAATGGTATGAAACTTGGTAAAGGTTTTGGCACTTGCTATGTGAACACATGATTTGAAAAGGTCCTGAAAAAAATAGTCACACTTGTGCTCCGCAGTCAAAAATGAGCGCATTGGAAATTAATGGGACACGAATTTCCTCTAGTGGAAGCGTTTGGTACTGCGGCCGAACACACTCTCACTGAAAGATCATTTTTTGAGATATCAACCTCAAATTTGTAACACAAATTGTTTCGATTTATGGCTTTGATTTTCTTGCCGTTTTAGAGTAAAAAGTTTAAAAAATAATAATATTTCATATAAAAATTTAAAATTTTATTTTCTATTTTTCATTTTTTTAATATATTTAATATTTCATTTTTCATAATAAATGTAAAATTCTGTAACTTTTTTTAAGTTCACTTTTTTAAAACTTTTTTCACTTCAGCAATAATCTCCCACGTTTCGTCTTTGAAAAGAGATCAAATGTAAATCTGTGCTCTAGTCTAAAGCATTCAAGATTTACGACTTTTTTAAGCTAGAAATTTAATTTTCAGGTCTATGGTCAAAAAGTGAATAAATGGATTTTAATACAGCGTACATATAATTTAGTACCATAAAATCCCCTAAAATATGGTAAAACCGACGCTATCGTTACTGTTCGAATCACTGTATATCAAGCGCTGAGAAAGAGCTGAAATTCAGATATGCTAATGAGCATTTAGTTTCCGACTTGCACTGTAAGCAGTCGTCCAATCACAACAGACTGTGCCGTCTGACCAATCAGAGCAGAGCAGCTCTCAGAGAGGCGGGGCTTAGAGACACTGAATCTTCAAACGAACCATTTCAGACTCTGTGAGAAAAGAGCTGATGATGCAGTGGATATTATGAGAAAATTAAAGTGTTTTTTGACCTTTGATGCATGTAAACCTGTTGTAGGAGAACCAAAACAAGAGTAGGAACCTTTAAAATAGTGTTGGAAACTCAGAGGCGAAGACCAGGAGATTGGTTGTTTCTTCAGCAGGATTCTTTATTGAGAACACAAGCTGAGGTCATCAAGTCTCACTAAGGGAACTTTACATGGTATCTTATAGGCATTCAGTGGGCAGTCCTTAAAGGTGCTGACACTGACCTTACACACAGCCTTAGAGATGACCACTAAATCTAATCATCTAAAGACAATAGAGGCAATTACCCCTGACTGAAGATAGTGGTACCCCCCAAATTGTATAAACATCACATGGTCACAAGAACTAAGACTATGTAAACATTCACACATAGTTTGACTCTATTTTGAAACTATATTGAATCTAATCAGTGAGTTGATGCATCATGTTCACCTTGAATGCCCAATACAGTGTAGTTCACCTTAGTTTTTCACGTGATGTTATGTAAGGAAGTAGGATCAGCAGATCGTATACATATTCTTAAATTTGTAATCCTACAATAGCATATCTATCTATCTATCTATCTATCTATCTATCTATCTATCTATCTATCTATCTATCTATCTATCTATCTATCTATCTATCTATCTATCCTTTTATCCATCTATCCTTTTATTCATCTATCCATCCATCTATCCTTTTATCCATCCATCCATCTATCCATCCATCTATCCATCTATCAATCTATCCATCTATCCATCTATCTATCCTTTTATCCATCTATCTATCTATCCATCCATCTATCTATCCATCTATCCATCTATCTATCCATCCATCCATCCATCATCCATCCATCCATCTATCTATCCTTTTATCCATCTATCTATCCATCCATCATTTGATCCATCTATAACGAGGCTGAATTATTGAGCTTGACGACAGCAGTCTTTATCACACAATTTGTGTAGAATGAGATTATTTATCCTTATAGATAATAACTGAAACTGTTTTACTACAATGATTTTTTGTAAGAGTTCTCACCCAAAAAAATGGGGTTTGTGGTGTTTTTATGTTATACATTTTTTTTTAAGTTGCTCTATGTGTGTAAAGTGTAATCTATGTGCCGAGTTTCCCGAAGGCGTAACGGATGTCTCTCTCCTCTCAGTCTGGTGTGTAGCAATGCTGCTCGTTTCCGTCTGGCTGCGGGTCCCAGACGGAGATTAATGGAGATGGGACTCAGAAGAGCTCAGGGGCCCGACGGGGGCCTGACCGCCTCACGATACTCTTACATCGGTGGTAAGTGATGCACTAACCGAAATAACCAAATAAAATGAATGTTTGTGTTGGCTGGAGAAGTGTGTGTGTGTAGGTGTACCTCTTCTGAAATAAAGGAAGATGGGGACTGAAGCACAGTCCTCTTGATGGGGATGTTGAGCAAAGTTTCCAGTCCAGCACCATAAGATGCTAATTCAAGCTCATAGTTCTACAGAGAGACAGTTCACACTATTAATTATGAATTAAATTACTGTGCTTAACTAATGACAAGATTTGAGTAGCGCTGCAAACATGAGGTATTTGACTATTGTTTTATTGGTAACACTTAACAGTAAGGTTCATTAGTTAACATTAGTTAATGTATGAACTAACAATAAGCAACACATTTGTTACAGTATTTATTAATCTTTGTTAATGTTAGTTAATAAAAATACAGCTGTTGTTCATGTTAGTTCACAGTGCATTAACTAATGTTAACAAATACAACCTGATTTTAATAACGTATTAGTAAATGTTGAAATTAATATTAACTAAGATTAATAAATGCTGTATAAGTATTGTTCATTTTAACTAAGGTAGTTAACTAATTAACCTTATCGTACACACGTTTCCAGCAAAGAACCGACATTTACAGTAATATCCAGAAGTGAATCAGACACACTCTGGATTGCAGTCGAGTCCTCGTGGACTGTGTGTATGATGTGTACGATACTCTTATAATCTTCAACATCATCTGAACTGCTACTGCTATTTCTGTTTGATTTTCCAGGTTTTGATTTGACAAGTAATGCTCTCGCTGGGCGTCTGTTTGGCATTCCTGTGGCGGGAACCATGGCACACTCTTACGTCACTTCCTTCTCCTCCCTGGAGGAGGTGTGGCCACAGGTGCGCTCAACAATACAGTGTTTCTGATCAATATGCTGTGACTTCATATTTCTGTATACACACACTACCGTTCAAAAGTTTGGGGTCAGTAAGATTTTTTAATGTTTTTAAAAGAAGTCTCTTCTGCTCATCAAGGCTGCATTTATTTGATAAAAAACAAATAAAAAAAACAGTAATATTGTGAAATATTATGACAATTTAAAATGACTGTTTTCTATTTTAATATATTTTAAAGTGTAATTTATTCCTGTGATCAAAGCTGGATTTTCAGCATCATTACTCCAGTCTTCAGTGTCACATGATCCTTCAGAAATCATTCTAATATGATGATTTGATGCTCAAGAAACGTTTATGATTATTATCAATGTTGAAAATATTTTTTTAATATTTTTTTTCAAAATTCTTTGATGAATAGAAAGTTCAAAAGAACAGCATTTAATTAAAATATTTTCTAACATTATAAATGTCTTTACTGTAACTTTTGATCAGTTTAACTCATCCTTGATGAATAAAAGTATTGATTTATTTTATTTCTTTCCCCCAAAAATTCTGACTGACCCCAAACTTTTGAACGGTCGTGTTTAATGTTACAAAAGCTTTAGATTTCAGATAAATGCTGTTCTTCTGAACTTTCTATTCATCATAGCATCATGAAATAAAAATGTAAAAAACAGTTTTCAACATTGATAATAATCATAAATGTTTCTTGAGCATCAAATCATATGATAATGATTTCTGAAGGATCATGTGACACTGAAGACTGGAGTAATGATGCTGAACATTCAGCTTTGATCACAGGAATAAAATTACACTTTACTGTATATTCACATAGAAAACAGTTGATTTAAATCGGAATAATATTTCACAATATTACTGTTTTTGTTTGTATTTTTAATCAAATAAATGCAGCCTTGGTGAGCAGAAGAGACTTCTTTTAAAAACATTAAAAATCTTACTGACCCCAAACTTTTGAACGGTAGTGTATGTGTGTATACTATATGTTTCTTGATCATCAAATGATCATATTAGAATGATTTCTGAAGGATCATATATATACATATACACATGTACATATACATATACCTATATATGCAACTATATATATATACACACACATACAATATTGTATATATACATATACATATATATATATTTGTGTAAAAAAAATTATATATATATTATATATAAAATTTAAAAAAGAATTTGACTGTTTTCTCTTCTGCTCAAAAAGGCTGCTTTTTTTTTTTTACGAGAATATTAAACTGTAATTTATTCCTGTGATAAAATCTGAATTTTCAGCATCATTACTCCAGTCTTCAGTGTCACATGATCCTTCAGAAATCACTCTAATATGATGATTTGATGCTCAAGAAACATTTATGATTATTATCAGTGTTGAAAACAGTCATATTTCTGTGGAAACTGTGATACATTTTATTTCTCAGGATTCTCTGATGAATAGAAGATTTTTTTTTTTAAACATGATACATTGATGCATGTCTTTAAGTATCAATTTTGACTGATTTAATGCATCCTTGCTGAATAAAAGTATTGATTCCTTTAAAAAAGAAATCGTATATATGTTATATGTGCATGTGTGACGTCAGACTCTGGTTCCCTGTGGCGGCGACGGCCCGATTGACTTCATCTGTCTGGTGAAGGGTTGGCTGGGGCGCGTCTGCCAGCTCTTGGGCTCAAAACCGAACCTCATTCGAGAGGGCGAACTGGCGGCCTTCCTTTCCTACGCCATCGCTTATCCCCAGAACTTCCTCCCTGTGATCGACAGCTACAGTGTCAGCTGGTCAGTGTTGGTTTGAACTAATTCACATTTACATTTAGCAGACGCATTTGTCCAAAGCGACTTACAAAATAGGACTAAAGCAAGCGAGTCATCGTCAAAATGCAAAGTTCAGGCATTGCTTAGAGTAGCATAAGCCAGACAAGGGAGGATTAAAGGGAAAGGAAATAAAAATTTTTTTTTTTACTAAGTAATTAGTTACTGTAATTTAATTACTTTTCTCCACGAAAAACTAAAGTAAGGGATTACTCTTGCCCATATATATTTAGAACAATAATATCTTAGTAAAAACCTAAAGTAATATTGACAAACTATATATCATTTGAAAGCTTACAATCTCTAGTTTTCATATTTGGTGGCTGTTTTTTAAAATAAATTACAGAGGAGCAGTAATTTATCAATTTCCGACAAGAATATTTCATATTCATTTGGCCTTGATTTTGAAATAGAAATAAACATGAAAAATCATGAAAGATTTGTAGAAACCTCAGTTTGTTTTCATGCCAAGAGTTCAAAAGATAACACCAATTTAATTTTTTATGAGAAAAAAAGGTCTGAAAATGTTTTGAATATTTAGAAAAATATTATGGATTCTCGATTTGTGATGCGGCAGCGAGCTATAACGCACGTGTGCTCTTTTTATGTGTTTATTCGAGGTTGAAATCAAATCAAATACTGCCAAACCACCCATACTATTTCTGAATAGGATCATAAATTGTATGAAATTATGGAAATACACGGTTCAGATCAATCAAAACATATGATAATTGAGGCGCCCTTATATGGTCAGTAGGAAGCTTGGCTGTCCATCTAGTGAAAAAGTTTGGTACTGCGCCCAAATAAAATATTACTGAAAGCACATTTTTTGAGATATCAACCTAAAATTTCGTACACAACTTGTTAAGACAGTTAAGGGGTTCATTTTTCTGTAATTTAATTACAGTTACTTCTGATACTACTTCTAAATACTGTGTATAGGCCAATCCAATCTCATGGCAATTCGTATTTGCTTTTTATGAGGTGGCTAAATCGAACGACCTCATGTGTACAAATTAGGGATTAAATAAGGTGTAAATATAGTGTTAAATAAGGGAGACACACAAAATGTGCAGAGCAGTGGAACCACTGGTATAAACTTGAACAATTCTATATAAAACAATAGAGGGTTTAACATCAAAATGTATTGTCTGATGATAAAAAGTATGTTTATTATGTAACCTTCTCCCTTTAACTTGTTTGGTCAGTTTAAGCATAATTCATGCAATTTTATTGTATTTATTTCATAGAATCAAAACAGTTTAATCTATCCTTGTATTATTCAACTAGTTGAGGTTGATATGGGATTTAGAAAGTAATCAGTATGTAATAAGTAATTAAATATTTTTTAGCGAGAGTAATTAGTACAGTTATCTAGATTACACTGTTGAAGAGGTAATGAGTAACTACAGTAACTTACCCAACACTGCAGCTGGTGAGACATTCCCAGAGGTACGTGATGATTGTGTATATTGATGTTTTATCTGGCTGTAGCTGACTGTGTGTGTGTGTGTGTGTGTGTGTGTGTGTGTGTGTGTGTGTGTGTGTGTGTGTGTGTGTGCAGTAGTGGTCTGCTGTGCTTCTGTGCTGTGGCGTTGGGTCTGGATGAGCTGCAGTATCGGCCCCTGGGCGTCAGGCTGGACAGTGGCGACCTCTGCAGGCAGTCGCTGGAAGTGCGCAGAGTCTTCAAAGAATGCAGCAAACAGTGAGACACTTACTTTTTTAAAATTGTTTATATTGATCAATATTGCTGCATCTCAATTCGCCTACTTTTACTACGCCCTAAAAGTATGTATTCTTTATGTGAAGAAAAAGTGCATACTTTTGAGTTTTAAGTTTTACATCTAATATTTGTTATTTTATTTTATTTCAGTTTAATTTAAATTACCAAAAATGATTTTTCATAGCTTAAGTTTAAGCCGGAGATAATATTGTTAACTAAAACTAAAATCATAAAAAATGTCATTACTTAATTTATATTAACTGAAGAAAAATACAATAAAAAAAAACCCTAAACTTATTTTATTTCAGCTAGTTATCAAGGCATTATTCCTCATTTTTGATTTTTAGTTGCTTTAGTTAACAAACAAAAAAAACTTAATAATTACTTAAAATTAATATTAACTGAAAACAATAAAATAAAAACCTAAACTTGTTTTATTTCAGCTGGCTGCCAGACAATTCATTTACGTTTTTTTAAGTTTTACATCTAATATTCATGTTATTTTATTTCAGCTTAATTTAAATTACAAAAAAAATTAATAGCTTTATTTTTAACCAAGTTTAAAATTATTTTAGCTAAAGGCGTTTTCTCTTTTTCGTTTAAAGTTAACGTAATAAAATAACTAAATCTAAATGAACTGAAACTTAATAAAAACTATAAAAACATATATATATATTTTAAAACTAATAGAAATGACAAAAACACACAATAAAATTACAAAATCTTTAACTAAAATTAAAATGAAACAGAAAATATAAAAATAAAATGTAAATTATAAAAGTCAATAATTTTATTTTACTTAAAACTCATCCGTGATCACCAAAATTAAATATTTAAACGTTTTGTGCTTTAAAAAATAATTCCTTATAATATCTTGAATGTAACTTGACACCCTTGCCTCATTTAGTATACGTGGTTCTATGAATATGCAAATGAGCCCCGCCTCCACTCACTCACTCAGCTCAGAGATCCACTGGTTGACGATCACACGTTGATCTGATTGGTTACAAGGTAGTTTGTGACGTCAGAAACACCAGCGATTTCAAAGCGTGTGTTTGAGACTGTCTTTGGTTCACTGCAGTTTTAAGGAGGAAATACTCAGCAATGGTGTCGACTTATGAATTTACACATGGTTTGTCTTAAAGGGTATTAAAAACACCACATAGACACATAAACAACATTAAAAGCTGGATTTTCATCACAGCGGCACATTTTAAGTGCCAAATTTGAAGCAAATTTATATATTTTCCCAAATTCCATGTTTTCTGCTTTTTGGATCTCTATGTAGAATTCATAAACCGTTGTTATTAGTGACACCGGTGGCCGTTAGGTGAACTACAGTAGCACTTATTGCTAACATACAGGAGACTGAACGTGATTCAATGGTGTCGACTTGTGAATTTACACATGGTTTGTCTTAAAGTGTATTAAAAACACCACATAGACACATAAACAACATTAAAAGCTGGATTTTCATCACAGCGGCACATTTTAAGTGCCAAATTTGAAGCAAATTTATATATTTTCCCAAATTCCATGTTTTCTGCTTTTTGGATCTCTATGTAGAATTCATAAACCGTTGTTATTAGTGACACCGGTGGCCGTTAGGTGAACTACAGTAGCACTTATTGCTAACATACAGGAGACTGAACGTGATTCAATGGTGTCGACTTGTGAATTTACACATGGTTTGTCTTAAAGTGTATTAAAAACACCACATAGACACATAAACAACATTAAAAGCTGGATTTTCACCACAGGGAGACTTTAAACAGACACTATAATAGCAAAGCGAAGATAATTAAATAACACTGGTTTTCACCACAGATGTGTGTGTGTGCGTGTGTGTGTGTGTGTGTGTGTGTGTGTGTGTGTGTGTGTGTGTGTGTGTAGGTTCTCAGTCCCTCAGTTTGAGTCTCTCCTTATCGTCGGCACAAACAGTGTTTCTGAACAGAGTCTCTCTGAACTCAACAAGAAGGTAAGAGCTTTCCATAAAGACGGCAACGTTCATGTGCAGTGAAGACGTACATTACCTGTCTGTCTGTCTCTCTGTCTGTCTGTCAGGATAATGAGATCGATGTGGTCGGTGTCGGGACTCATCTGGTCACATGCACACGTCAGCCTTCTCTGGGGTGTGTTTATAAGGTACCAAAAGCTCTAGCAAAACTCTCACAAGTTTTTTTTGTTTTTTTTTCTCCATTCTGTCACATGATAGAGTTTTAGTTCCTTTCCACTGTCGAATATTCAACAATATTATTGATCTCCTGCATTGACACCATTATATGAGAACTGAACTGAGCTGGACGATGGCATCACGGTTTTCTCCAGAGCGGCTATATATATATATAAATGAACTAAATGAATAACTGATAACATCACTAAACTTACTTAAGCTGGACTGTGACGCTATTTTCTTCTGGAAACAAACTTTGTTGCATTATTTTCCTGTTATCTCTGTAAAGCTGCTTTGAAACACTCTGTGTTGTTAAAAGCGCTATATAAATAAAGCTGACTTGACTCGACACAAAGTGCTTTATTAACATGTTCATGGCTTTATTACTCACCCTGTGGTCCCCTCTCACTTTAGCTGATAGAGGTCAGAGGTCGTCCCAGAATGAAGTTCAGTGAAGATCTAGAGAAAAGCACATTGCCAGGACGGAAATCTGTCTATAGGCTTCTGGACACAGACGGTCAGTGTTTATCTGGTGTCTGTATATAACACTGATGTTCAAAAGTTTGGGATCGGTACATTTTTTATGTTTCTAAAAGAAGCTCAACAAGGCAGCATTTATTTGGTTAAAAATACAGTAAAAACAGTAATATTGTGAAATATTATTCTACTGTAAAACAGCTGTTTTCTATGTGAATATACAGTAAAGTGTAATTTTATTCCTGTGATCAAAGCTGTATTCTCAGCATCATTACTCCAGTCTTCAGTGTCACATGATCCTTCAGAAATCATTCGAATATGATTTGATGCTCAAGAAACATTCATTATTATTATCAATGTTGAAAACAGTTGTGTACACATTTTTTTCAAAATTCTTTGATGAATAGAAAGTTCAAAAGAACAGCATTTACATTATAAATGTCTTTACTGTAACTTTTGATCAGTTTAACTCATCCTTGATGAATAAAAGTATTGATTTATTTTATTTCTTTCCCCCAAAAATAAAATTAAAATTCTGACTGACCCCAAACTTTTGAACGGTCGTGTTTAATGTTACAAAAGCTTTAGATTTCAGATAAATGCTGTTCTTTTGAACTTTCTATTCATCATAGCATCATAAAATAAAAATAAATAAATGTTTCTTGAGCATCAAATCATCATATTCGAATGATTTCTGAAGGATCATGTGACACTGAAGACTGGAGTAATGATGCTGGAATAATATTTCACAATATTACTGTTTGTGTTTGTATTTTTAATCAAATAAATGCATCCTTGGTGAGCAGAAGAGACTGGAGTCTTATTCTTTTTTAACTGATTTTCCAAAACTATTAATCATTTCGTTAAATTTTTACGTGCAAAAATTAGCTGCACATTTAACCAGCTCCACATTTGCCAGAATTGAGTTCAACTGAGTCTCTGTTTCGCAGCTCATCCGCTGATGGATCTGGTGTGTCTGTCAGAAGAACCGGCTCCTAAAGCAGGCGTCTCACTGAACTGCTTTCCTCTAGGACTGGACAAAACCATTCAATCCATCACTCCTGCTCATGTAGCCAGTCTACGCTTGGATGTCTTCTCCCGTGGGCAGGTGAGTGTTTCATTCATAAAATGAAACCATTAAAGAAGAACTACAGAGTTTAGTTCCTGTCTCTATGAAGCCCCTCCTTCTGATAAGCACACTGTGCTCTGATTGGTCGCTGGATCAGTGTATTGTGATTGGTCGAGCGCTTCCAGTGTTTTTGGGAAATGTCCGGCCCCTTACCATAACCGCCAGGCCTCAACCAGGCCCTGCCCCTTTATTCTGCATATTAATTATTTAAATGAGGAATATTGTGTTTGTTCCTGGAAGAAACTCAAGACTACAATGGAGGCGTTTCAGGAGTTCAGAAACACTGACACTGATATAAGAACGGCCTTTTTTAAAGATGAACATGGACAAAAAAGCATATATAGGGACACTTTAAAAAAGGTATGGATGTTTTAGTAGAAGAGAAATACAGTAGGCATACATTTAAATGGATGTTTATTTTGTGAACTTTTAGGAGAACATCAGCATACAACTAGATTTTAACATGATGTTAGCATGCTTTATCACATTGTTAACAAATTTAACATGTTGCTAGCACGTTCCTGACATGAATTAACACAAAGCTAGCATGTTTTAACATGTTGCTAGCATTATTTAACACACTGTTAGCATAAATGAACACATTGCTAGCATTTTTCTAGCATCAATTAACACATAGCCTACCATGATTTAAAATTTTTTTAGCATCAAATAGCACATTGCTACCATGATTTAGCACGTTGCTAACATATTTCTATCATGAATTAACACATTGCTAACATGTTTTAGCATTTTGCTAACATGAATTAACCTGTTGTTAACATTTTTCTAACACATGGCTAACATGTCGGCTGGATTAGTGTGTTGTGATTGGTCGAGCGCTTCGAGTGTGTTTGGGAAATGTCCCGCGGCTCCCCCCCCTTCCCCTTCCCCTTCCCCCCTTTATTCTACATATGAATAATTATAATGAGGAATATTGTGATGTGTTCGTTCCCGGAAGCTAATTCAGATGTGTGTTTGTGTGCACAGATCACATTCCCCCTCAACAGCGCGTCAGAGAGTCGTGAGCGCGCACAGATTTCTCTTCAAACGCTGCATCCTCACCACAGAAGACTACAAGAGCCGCACAATTACACCGTGAGTTCACTTTAATAAATATAGCAACTGCAAATGTACAAGACATTGCTAACGTGATTTAACACTTTGTTAGCAAGTTTTGGAATGTTGCTAACATGTTTCTAACATGAATTAGCACAAAGCTAGCATGTTTAAATAGGTTGCTACCATTATTTAACATACTGTTAACAAATTAATACATTGCTAACATGTTTCTAGCATCAATTAGCACATACCATGTTTTAACATTTTTCTATCATGAATTAACACATTGCTAACATGTTTTAGCATGTTGTTAGCACCGATTACCAAAATTGCTAACATGTTTCTATCATGAATTAACACATTGCTAGCATGAATTAGCAAATTAGTAGCATGTTTCTAGCATGAATTATAACACTACCCCACCATGTTTTAACATGATTTAGCATGTTACTAGCATATTTCTAATATAAATTAACACATTGCTAACATGTTTTAAGATTTTGTTAGCCTTGTTTAACATGTTGCTAGCATGTTTCTAGCATGAATTAGCACAATTCTAACATGTTTTAATATATTGCTAGCATTAACATGTTGCTAACGTGCTTTAACACATGGCTAACATGTTTTAGTATGTTGTCCTAGGCTAGTTGTTAAGCTTTGCTCGTGATAGCTTAAAAACAGTATAAGAATTGTATAAAAAGTTGACCTGATTACAAGAGCTGCACAATTACACCGTGAGTTCACTGTAATAAATAATAGCAACTGCAAATGTATAAGACATTGCTAACGTGATTTAACACTGTTAGCAAAATTGTAACATTTTGCTTACATGTTCCTAGCATGAATTAACACAAATCTAGCATGTTGAAACATGTTGCTAGCATGATTTAACAAACTGTTAACACCAATTAACACATTGATAACATGTTTCTAGCTTCAATTAGCACATACCATGTTTTAGCTTTGTTTCTTGCATCAATTCACATATTGCTAGCATGTTTCTAGCATGAATTAACATGTTGCTAGCATTAATTAGCAAATTGCTAGCATGTTTCTAGCATGAATTAACACATTGCTACCATGTTTTAACCTGATTTAGCGTGTTGCTAGCATGTTTCTAACATGAATTAACACATTGCTAACATGTTTTAGTATATTGTCCTTGGCTAATGGCTAGTTGTTAAGCTTTGCTCGTGATAGACACTCTATAAGAGTTGTTGTATAAAAGTTTTGACCTGACTACAAGAGCCACACAATTACACCGTGAGTTCACTGTAACAACTAGCCTAGGACAATATACTAAAACATGTTAGCCATGTGTTAAAACATGTTAGCAATTAATTTATTTTTTTATTTTAATTTTATTTAATAGGGACACGTGTGAACAATAAACCTGTACCACACTACAACATGTTAGCAATGTGTTAATTCATGTTAGAAATATGTTAGCAACAAGTTAAATCATGTTAAAACATGGTAGCAATGTGTTAATTCATGATAGAAACATGCTAGCAATTTGCTGATTAATTAGCAACTGCTAATGTATAAGACATTTACAGACTGAAACATTTTCTTAAAGGTGGCTTTATCGGAGCGGCTGCACTCCCTGGTCTCTGATATCACAAAAGGAAACGGTAAAGGCAGCAACTTCCTGCTGTCGAACTGAAGCCGAGCTGAAACCTGGAGCCCAGACCAAAGTCACAGCCATTAAATCTAAAGGATAAGGTGCTTTAGAGACTAATGATCTAACAATAGATGCAGCAATGGTGCATTTTATGATTAACTAATAAAATATGTGATTCATGAAAATGATTATTTACTGTTATATATTATATAATAAAGTTTTTATGAATAAAAGTGAACTGACTCATGACTATCTGTGGTTTGTGCAACAGTCGGGTTCCAGAAGCAAAAACTATTTTTTAACAATAATAAAAACTTGTAAACTGTATACTGACAGAAAAAGACAGCCTTACTGTGAGTTACAAGGTTGTTAATCGAGGGTGTTTGCTTCTGCTGAAGCCGTCAGCCCGCATAATTTCAACTTAGGTTTTTAAATAATCGTGTTTAACAGTGGAATTTGTAGTCAAAAACGACATTTCCCATGATGCTGTACAGAAAATTCCACCAATCAGACAGTCGACACGAGCATAAGGGACCAAAAGATCTCTTTAGCCCCGCCCACTCCCTG
>CM038638.1:34462801-34495301 GCA_021554675.1 Leuciscus idus | reverse complement strand
TGAGAACATCATTATAATTGTGTGTTTTGGACATGGCTATTAATGATGAGACTTTTGTTTTTGTAATCAGGCTCTAAAAATTTGAAAAACTTTGGATTTAGATTTATCGTCTTTCAAATATAAAGAGTTATTGGTATCGGCCAAAATGTTCATATCGGTGCATCCCTAGTTTTTTCGCAAGATGCATGTGGGCCAAAAGTGACATAGTGTAGCTTTAAGAAGTACATTTTGATTGCATGTCATTCTTCAGAACAAAAGAAGTGGTTATCACTGAAAGTGCAAGTCAAATCATTATTTTAAAAGCTCACCTCTCTTCGTAGGCCATGCGCACTCCCAGCAGGAATGAAGCGGGACAGGAGCTGCTGATGGAATATTACAATCAGCTGTATTTCCTGGATCAGCGCTTCTTCTCTCCGCACAGAAGTCTGGGGATTCACTTTCACTGGTGAGACTCACTGTGGCACACAAACAAATGAATGAGCATAGTTAGAGTAGCGTTGTCAAAAGTACCAAGTCGATACTGACATTTTAAACATGTGACGTTTGAGCGCTGTTGAGCGGAATCATAAGCACCTCTGATTGGCCGTTGTGTTCACGAGCTCATCAAATACAGTGAGGAAAATAAGTATTTGAACACCCTGCTATTTTGCAAGTTCTCCCACTTGGAAATCATGGAGGGGTCTGAAATTGTCATCGTAGGTGCATGTCCACTGTGAGAGACATAATCGAAAAAA
Source organism: Leuciscus idus (assembly GCA_021554675.1). NCBI lineage: Eukaryota > Metazoa > Chordata > Actinopteri > Cypriniformes > Leuciscidae > Leuciscus > Leuciscus idus. Next base: position 34,494,567 of record CM038638.1, on the reverse strand, counting down.
AAAAATCCAGAAATCACAATATATGATTTTTTAACTATTTATTTGTATGATACAGCTGCAAATAAGTATTTGAACACCTGTCTATCAGCTAGAATTCTGACCCTCAAAGACCTGTTAGTCTGCCTTTAAAATGTCCACCTCCACTCCATTTATTATCCTAAATTAGATGCACCTGTTTGAGGTCGTTAGCTGCATAAAGACACCTGACCACCCCATACAATCAGTAAGAATCCAACTACTAACATGGCCAAGACCAAAGAGCTGTCCAAAGACACTAGAGACAAAATTGTACACCTCCACAAGGCTGGAAAGGGCTACGGGGAAATTGCCAAGCAGCTTGGTGAAAAAAGGTCCACTGTTGGAGCAATCATTAGAAAATGGAAGAAGCTAAACATGACTGTCAATCTCCCTCGGACTGGGGCTCCATGCAAGATCTCACCCCGTGGGGTCTCAATGATCCTAAGAAAGGTGAGAAATCAGCCCAGAACTACACGGGAGGAGCTGGTCAATGACCTGAAAAGAGCTGGGACCACCGTTTCCAAGGTTACTGTTGGTAATACACTAAGACATCATGGTTTGAAATCATGCATGGCACGGAAGGTTCCCCTGCTTAACTTCCCCGGCCGGATGAAAACGCTAAATTTTCCAAATTGACAGAGTGTGTTAAAGATATAAAAGATTGGATGACGCGTAATTTTCTTTTATTAAATCCAGACAAGACAGAGGTAATACTTATCGGTTCAAAAAACCGCCCACAAAACCTCGCACAATACAACTTTAACATCGTAGGATGTCCTGTTACTTTATCCTCTACAGTAAAAGACCTGGGTGTTATACTCGATTGCAACCTGTCTTTTGAAAATCATATTTCATATGTTACAAAAACAGCCTTTTTCCACCTTAGAAACATTGCTAAGCTACGTAATATGCTATCAGTTTCTGATGCAGAAAAGTTAGTTCATGCATTCATGACCTCGAGACTGGATTACTGTAATGCTTTATTAGCTGGTTGTCCTGCATCCTCAATAAACAAGCTACAGTTAGTCCAAAATGCCGCCGCTAGAGTTCTTACGAGATCAAGAAAATATGATCATATAACACCGATTTTATCATCACTGCATTGGTTACCTATAAAGTTCCGTATTAATTACAAGGTATTGCTACTGACTTATAAAGCCCTAAACGGCTTAGCTCCAGTCTATTTAACGGATCTTCTATCACCCTATAATCCATCGCGCTCTTTAAGATCACTAAATTCAAGGCTTTTGGTCATACCTAGGATATCCAGAACCACCAAAGGAGGGAGAGCATTTTCACATTTGGCTCCAAAACTCTGGAATAGTCTTCCTGATACTGTTCGTTGCTCAGACTCGCTCTCCCAGTTTAAAACTAGATTAAAGTCGCATCTCTTCAGCCAGGCATTCATATAATCCTACAGTTCAAACTACAATCCGGCCTCTAGCTCATAAATGCCAGAGGAGAACTGGCCCCCGACTGAGCCTGGGTTCTCCCAAGGTTTTTTTTTCTCCATTAGGTCACCTGATGGAGTTTTAGGACACCATTAGGTCACTTGATGGAGTTTTTCGGTTCCTTGCCACTGTTGCCTTTGGCTTGCTCAGTTGGGGATATTTTGGGGATATTTAATTTAATTTTATCAATCAATAAATTCCTCTTGAAACAAACTTTGTTGTATTATTTTAATTTAATACTGTGAAGCTGCTTTGATACAATCTGTATTGTGAAAAGCGCTATACAAATAAACTTGACTTGACTTGACTTAAACCAGCACATGTCAAGGCCCGTCTTAAGTTTGCCAATGACCATTTGGATGATCCAGAGGAGTCATGGGAGAAAGTCATGTGGTCAGATGAGACCAAAATAGAACTTTTTCAAATACTTATTTGCAGCTGTATCATACAAATAAATAGTAAAAAAATCATACATTGTGATTTCTGGATTTTTTTTTTTAGATTATGTCTCTCAGAGTGGACATGCACCTACGATGACAATTTCAGACCCCTCCATGATTTCTAAGTGGGAGAACTTGCAAAATAGCAGGGTGTGCAAATACTTATTTTCCTCACTGTATGTCTGTGATTGGCTACAATGATCAGCGCTTCAAAAACATTGTAAATATACATATGACGCTCTTACACCGATACACACGCGAGCGTTTGAAAGCAAGCGTCTATCAGCGGATCGGTCCTGCTTGTGCTTTCAAAACACTTCCATGTGCTCTCAAACGCTCCCGTGCGCTGATCATTGTAGCCAATCACAGACCTATCCGATGAGCTCGTGAACACAACGGCCAATCAGAGGTGTTAATGATTCCGCTCAACAGCGCTCAAAGCGGCACATTTTTAAAATTTCAGTATCGACTTGGTACCGAAGTCGGTACTTTTGACACTTCTAGGTTAGAGATGGTCTGATCATGTGTCTCGTTGCAGGTATGACTCGCTGACCGGTGTGCCTTCCGTTCAGAGAGCGCTCGCGTTCGAGAAAGGGAGTGTTTTGTTCAACATCGGAGCACTTTATACTCAAATCGGAGCCAGACAAGATCGTTCCACACTGACGGGCGTTCAGAACGCCATCGATGCTTTCCAGAGGGCGGCCGGTACTGACTCATCCGTTGATTTCTGTCTGTGGGTCATTCACAGGAAACGTGTCACAGTATGATTGGATTCATATACTGGTCATTTAAATAGATGTCAGTAAATTCAGAGATCCACTGGTTGATGATCATACGTTGATCTGATTGGTTACAAGGTAGTTTGTGATGTCAGAAACACCAGCGATTTCAAAGTGTGTTTTTGAGACTGTCTTTGGTTCACTGCAGTTTTAAGGAGAAAATACTCAGCAATAGAGTCGACTTATGAATTTACACATGGTTTGTCTTAAAGCATATTAAAAACACCATATAGACGTATAAACAACATGATTTTCACCACAGGGGGACTTTAAAAAAATAAGTGTATTTAAAAAATATTAATAGCACAACATTTGACACTGACATACATGCAAAAAATGTCCATGAACTAGCAAATATCATCACACCTTCACCTAACAGTTGAATCTATCAAATAATGCGAGTTGCTGTCAGTGAATCAGTAGTTGTACAAAAGCACACAAATGACAGCGTTCCCTGAGAATGACCCCTGTTCTCACTCTATATAAGTGTGTGTCTGTGTTAAACTCTCTGTCTGTGTTCAATTTCAAAAAACACTCATAATCTAAACTCATAATCCTCATGCACCACTTATTGCTGAACTGAAGATCTGAAGCTCTTTGCTGATATAAATAACCTTGTAAACGTGATATGTGTGTGTGTGTGTGTGTGTGTGTGTGTGTGTGTGTGTAGGTGCGTTTCTCTACCTGCAGGAGAACTTCTCTCATGCGCCCAGTCTGGATATGAGCGGCCCTGCTCTGAGCATGCTGGTCCGCCTCATGGTAGCTCAGGTAATGCACTGTCGAGAGGTTCATAGAAATAAATGTAGAATTTCTTTTTTTTTCTTTTTCTACTCTAGGTTCAGTGTTACATGACAGTGTGAACGCTAATCAAACCAGGACTAAATGTATCATTTTCTGTGAACCAAGAGAGCCGAACTACAAGTGTGAACGCAGCCTAAATGATCTCAGATTGTGTCTTTTATGATCAGATGTGTTTGAGAGGCGTTCATGTAGTAACTCGTGTATTTCTGGGTTTATTAATTGCAGGTTCAGGAGTGTGTGTGTGAAAAGGTCATTCTCATGCAGGACATCAACCTGAATGTGCTTCTGCAAGCCGCCCAGGAGGCAGCGAGGGTGAACGAACACACACACACACACACACACACACAGAGAGACTCTCTCTCTCTCTCTCACACACACAAACACACACACACACACTCACTCTCACTCACTCATATACATGCACACTTTCACTCACTCACTCTCTCACACACACACTCTCTCTCTCTCTCTCTCTCTCTCTCTCACACACACACACTCTCTCTCTCTCTCACACACACTCACTCATATACATGCACACTTTCACTCACTCACTCACTCACACACTCACTCACACACACTCTCTCTCTCTCTCACACACTCACTCATATACACGCACACTTTCACTCACTCACTCACTCACTCACTCACTCACACTCTCTCTCTCACACACTCAATCATATACACGCACTTTCACTCACTCACTCACACACACTTTCTCTCTCTCTCACACACTCACTCATATACATGCACACTTTCACTCACTCACTCACTCTCTCACACACTCACTCACACACACTCTCTCTCTCTCTCTCTCTCTCACACACACTCACTCATATACATGCACACTTTCACTCACTCACTCACACACTCACTCACACACACTCTCTCTCACACACTCAATCATATACACGCACACTTTCACTCACTCACTCACTCACACACACTTTCTCTCTCTCACACACTCACTCATATACATGCACACTTTCACTCACTCACTCTCTCACACACTCACTCATATACACTTTCACTCTCACTCACTTACTCGCACTCTCTCTCTCACTCTCTCTCACACTCACTCATACACACGCTCACTTTCACTCACTCACTCACTCACTCACTCACTCACTCACTCACTCACTCACTCACTCACACTCTCTCTCTCTCTCTCTCTCACTCACATAAACACATGTTGTGTTTTCATGTTTTATGGGGACTTTCCATAGAAGTAATGGTTTTTATACTGTACAAACTGTATATTCTCTTCTCTTACACTAACCCAACCCCTAAACCTGCCCATCTCACACACACACACACTAACACGACCCCTAAACCTGCCCATCTCTCACACACAAACACATACACACACTAACCCAAACCTACCCATCTCTCACATATATATACACACACACACACTAACCCGACCCCTAAACCTGCCCATCTCTCACACACAAACACATACACACACTAACCCAACCCCTAAACCTGTCCATCTCACGCACACACACACACACACTAACCCGACCCCTAAACCTGCCCATCTCTCACACACAAACACATACACACACTAACCCGACCCCTAAACCTTCCCATCACACAAAACATTCTGCATTTTTACATTTTCAAAAAAACATAATTTATTATGATTTATAAGCTGTTTTCCTCATGGGGACCAAAAAATTTCTCCACAAGATCAAAAATGACTCGTATTACTATCTTTGTAATAGCATAGGGTTTACCAGGACACACACACACACTTGAAAGAATGCATGTTCTGGGGTTTTCATGTGTTAATAACTGTGTGTGTTTGCAGGTCTCAGACGTGTATTCTCTGGTTCTTCAGGCGATGTCAGTGCCGTTACTGAAGGACTATGTGCCCTTCTCCTGGATCTCCATGGTTCAGGTCAAAACGCATCACTTCAGAGCGCTGGCCCATTACTACACCGCTGTGGCGCTGTGCGACTGCTCAGGTGCTTCTCAAGGTCTTGACCATGTAATACTTACTGATGACATCATGCAGACATTACCGATCAAACGTTTGGAGTCATTTAGATTTTTTTAATGTTTTTGAAAGAAGTCTCTTCTGCATATAATGCCATTTAAAAAGCTATACTACTACATTTTACAATATATTCAAATAGAAAATATTTTTAATTCTAATAATATTTCAAAATATTCCTTTTTTTAAATCAAATTTGTATTGTTTTGATATCGTTTTAACATACAAAATGACGAAGACAAACAATCAGATATTACAACAGTAAGTAAAAATCTAAATAACAGTGAGAATATTATTTATTTTTTTAAAGTGTATATAAAAATGATTATAAAAATAAATTAAATATTCCATTATTTGATGTATGTTTAATCAAATGAATGCAGTCTTGGTGAGCAGAAGTAACTTCTTTCAAAAACATTTAAAAATAAATGATTGACCGATAGTGAGTTTATTTTGTTGTTTTACCAACAAATGTTGTTTCTGTTCATATTGTGCTCGTTATTGTAAAGAAACAAGATTATGTTTTATAACAATCATTTTCATACCAATGCAGGAATGCCTGATGAAGACGATGATGAAGGTGGAGAAATTAAAGCTCTCATTCAGATTCACACCAGACGACCAGACAAACTGAACCTTCAGGATACGGAGGACAAGCGGAGACTTGGTTTGTGTAGTGGGATGTGTTTTCTGAACGCAGAATTACAGTTAACATACTAATATATATATTTCATATTCAAGGTAAAGCTCATCTCCGCAAAGCCATCATACGTCACGAGGAAGCCCTGCGTCTTCATGGCGTGTGTAAAATGCTTCGGAAGATGGACATCCTACAGGAGGTTCTGTCACACGCTCACACGCGCTCGCTGGAGAAGTACTCAGATATTGATCAAGAAGATGATTTCTGTGAAGTCGCAGAGGCTCCGGAGATCCAGTGTGAGTGTTTAATATGTTCATGCTGTTAAATCTGCTTAGACTACTCTTAAAAGTTTGCCATCTGAATTTTTTCTTCAAGACTGGTCCCAACTATTTAGATTAAATTCTGTCAGTAATTACTCTCCCTCATGTTGTTCCAACCCCGTAAGACTTTCGTTCATCTTCAGAACACAAATTAAGATATTTTTGATGAGATCTGAGAGCTGTCTCACTCCTCCATAGGCTTCTCTGTAATCGAGATCTGCCATCCCTGAAAAGTTAGTAAAGAAATCATTAAAATAGTCCAAGTGACTACAGTGGCTTAACCTTAAAGGAGCATTTCACCCGTGGGAACATTAATATTTATTGAAAGTTGGTCATATATGTAGTTGAAATGTAACATAAATTTTGAATTTGGTGCCTTCTTGACCGAGGAAAGACAGAAAGTAACTTTAGTGTGCATTTGTATGGAAGACAACAACTCCCACAATGCACCACATTGCACAGCTCCACAAGCCACTCCCACTAATCCAGAACACCGCCAATGAGGTATCCGCCTGACAGAGAAATCACTCTTCCGTCTACAAGGCTAGCTTCCACCAGAGCTTGAAATTCATTTCACACAAAATTTCTAGTTAGTTGGTGAACTTATTAGTGAATTACTCCTCGTTTGTATTTCTTTCGAAATGGTGAATAATTGCATGGTACCGTGACGTCCAGTCCGCGTCTGCGACAGGCAGGTCTTCAGCCTCGGCTCTTCGCTATATTGCGGCTCATAAAGGCAGCCACGAACATCTGATTCGAGCATCAGACATTCAAAATCCTCTTCTTCTAGATCATATTGAGTACCCTCCGCCATTGTCGTAACTTCACATCTGGCTCCACAGCGCCTGTTAGCTTAGCTTCCAAACAAGATAGCGGATATTGCTTTTAGTTTCTGCAAGTGAAGTATGTTCCTCATTTCGTTGAGAACCACTGATATTTTCCATGCATACAGACAGTTTGTGTAATATGCACAGTTTACAGAAATAGTAGAGTTAGTACGCCATTGCAAACATAGCTGGAGATTCTTAACATGACCTTTGACCTGTCGCCTGCAGCTCACACACAGCAGAAGCCTGATATTAAAACTCCTGATTTCAGTGCCGTCAGAGTGACTGATATTTTCCATCGACTGGTAATACTCTCACTCTCACACACACACACACACACACACACACACACAAATGCTGTAACATGCTGTAAATGTTGAAGTGTTTAACATTCACCTCTGTATGTGAAGGGACCACTTTCGCTTTTCTCTGCTCGAAATCGCTGGGTGAGGCGTCACGCATGTCTGGTTCGAGGAGAGGCGGGGCTTGGGCTCACGCTTCGAGGTGATTCGCCGGTTCTGGTTGCTGGGGTTTTGCCAGGTGGATGTGCTGCGGTAAGAGACGTCAGTAGAGCCAGTAACATTTAAAGGGGTCATCGGATGCCCGTTTTCCACAAGTTGGTCTGATTCTTTAGGGTCTTCATGTAAAGTTTGTAACATACTTTGGTTAAGGGGAGACACCCCAGGTGAATAGGGGAAAAAAAGTAACTAATTGATATCAGCATGAAACGTCCCCAGTTGATTACTGACATTAAGACAAATATCTTTTGTATTACAAGTTTTTAGAATATTTGTGTTTAAATATGCAAATTAGGTATTATCTCGTAAAATATGCGCTAATTTGCATATATTTCCAGAAGAGAAATCTGAACATTGGATAAAGCCAGATTCAAAATTCTTGTTTCATTTTGTTGACATATTAGAGTCAAAGGTTTTTACAGAGGGGATGTTGGATATCTGTTTTTATCGCTCCATTAATCAGAAAAAACGGTCAACAGCCATAAAAAATCCGTTTTTAGGTATAAAATGTCAGAATCTGAATGATATATGAACAAACCCCTCTGTAAAAACCTTAAGAATATAGATAGGAATACAAATGGAAAGTTTGGTGCTTGTAAGTGCTGCTGAAGAGGAGGTTTCTGGCTCCGAGTATGAGAAAAAAACATTTTGAGAAAACGGCCTTTAAGAATTTGTATTGTAAAAATTCATACTTTTTTAGTGGAAACAACTATTTACAGACACAATATCTTATCAAATCATTAGCAACCACAATACAAACCACCTAAAACACATCAAAACTTATAACACAGCATTTATGGCCTTCAACTGAACTGAACCCCTGTCAAAACCAGTCAAAAACACACACAAACGATCCCATGTAATTGGAAATTGACATCAGCCAATGAGATTTCGCTTTTAGAGTTAAATGCCCCATTGTACTTTCACGATTGGTTGTTGATAAAAAAGGACATGACCATATTTGGATCCGACAGCATTGTACAGGAGAGAGAGAGCTTTCCAACGGTGCATGTGATGACAGAGTGCAGACAGCTATCGCGGAGCGGCATGTTGATTTACAACACCAACTTTTGTTGAATTTAGGAGAAATCTACAGACGCAAATAGACAAAGTGTAGTAAAATAAAGACCTAAATGTGTATTTTGGGGGTACATTTTGAGGATTAAAAAAAAGGAGTGAATGGATTTTCTTCATTGTATGGTGGCTGTGTCCACACACTGCAAAGACACACTTATATGCAAACACCATATAAAAGTGAATTTTGCATCCGATGACCCCTTTAAAGTGCTTTTTTGTGCTGCCTCACAGCATGCCTCACATTACGAGCGTGTGTTTCAGGAGGCGGGGCTTCGTGAGGGGGATTATATCGTGGCTGTGAATGGTGCAGACTGCAGGTGGGCGGAGCACGCCGAGGTCGTTCACGCACTGAAGAGCTGCACAGAAAGAGGACTCGAGCTCGACGTCATCACTCTACAGTCACACGAGGTATAAAACTATACAGTTATACAAGTTTTGGTTTACAAGTCGGGGCAGCCGTAGTACTTTGTAAAAGAAAAAATCCTAAACACTTCAAATAGTCATAAAGATGAGCCAAAGCAGTGATTTATTACCAATATTTACCAACAAAAAAAGGGGGAAAAAATATTTATCCCAACTGGATATGGGTTATAACTGGATTATAAAAGGGTAAGATCAGATGTTTTATTAGGCTATTATTATTATTATTATTATCTTACATTTAGGGCTGCACAATTAATCGAATTTCTAATCGCGATTACGATTATGGATGCCACGATTACAAAAAAATAAATAAATCCACTCTGCGTGCATTTAGAGCATGTTATGAGAGGCGAATCACAACTACTTCAGAAAACCCTACACAATAGGAACTACCAGGCAGTGACGTATGTGTACGCTGAAATAAAAAGTCTTTCACCTCAGAAAAACGGACGTTCCTGTCATGTCAGCCGTTATAGGGTAGCGCACATTCTTCAATTGCATGTGCAAATGCGGAGGCGCGCGCTGTGTATAAAGTGCAAAGGAAACTACGAGCATGCAACGTTGTTACGTTGTAAATTAGTAAGTCACGAATTAAAAGTAAAATACCAATAAATCACGTTACTGGTACGTCGTGTGTTAGCTGAGAAGGATTTGCATGCAGGTATGATTTCATTCTATTGACCAGGAGCAGTTTCCATGTTTCATTAAAGGTGCTCTAAGTAACTTTTTTACCTTAACTGAACAGCTTCGGAGTCATTGGAATGGTTATATTACTTATTTCGGGTTGAATGGTGGTCGTTTCGCACCCCCCTGGTGCCCGTGAGCGGAAAATCCGCACTTGCAAGTCAGGAAGTATCGCGTGATATCAGGTGGTCTCGCGATTTAAACAATTGCTTTACGGCCAAAAGAAATCTTCTAAAATGCTGTCATTATTGCGCTCCCTCACGCTGTTCGAACCCGAATGAAGAAGACGTTTTAAAGAATGTCCCATCTGCTTTGATGTCGTTGATCTATAGCCTCTGGTGTCTGAGAATCACCAACGAGTTTTTACAACGGTGTTGTCAAATATCTATTCCGAAGCTGTGGGGGGAGCTCTAGAGAGAAACCTGCGAGCAAAAAGCGAGAATACAGCGAAGAAATCCCGAAACTACCAAGCGGGAAGGAAGTCGACCGGAAGTTGAAGCCGGCCACGTGCCACCATCTTGTAGCGGACCATCACCTGCTGTTAGCATCCCATTGACTCCCATTCATTTTGGCGTCACTTTGACAGCGAATAACTTTACATCTGAGGCGTTTGAAGACTCCATTTGTCCATTATTTATTTCTAAAGAAACACGACAATGTATAAAATGCTCCATTACCTTGTATCTTACGTTATGGCCCCTTAGATGCAGTTTTTGTAAAAATAGGCTAACGATTGCGTCATAACCACGCGACTCTCTGTCGCACAGTAGAGAGATTACCGTATGGACAGGAGGAGAAGCTCACGGGCAATCGGGGAGACGTGGAGGCAAAATGACAAAATAATTCATCAGAATACTTAGCAAAAGTTTCTCCTGCTCCTAGCTCATGGACACCTCCTACTCACACTCTCCGTCTCTGCAAGATTCGGAAGGGAAGGATTCAGATTTCTCTCGGCACAGCCACTAGAAGACAGACGGGTTGCTCACGTCACATCTACGTCGTCAAGTCTGCGCGTCAGGAACGGAAGTCCTAAAAAATCACTAAAAATGGGCTTCACTTGTCTCAATTGAGTTCCAATGAGATGGCTCTGTCCACTTCTTATACTGTCTATGGAAACTACTGAGCCCTGCTTTAACAGTTCTTGTTAATATTGTGTATTCACCATGGTAACTGTCGTTTCAATATTAACCCCAAAATGCCCCTTTATTTTCACTTTGTGTTATTTTTTATATTTTTAAATGACTCTGGTGGCTCATACCAACATTGTATTAACAAAAGCTAGTTTGGGACTGCTATTTAATAGCTTTAGCATAGGCCTAATGTTTATTTTTTAGTAGTCTTTACTATTAGTCATATTCTTACAATTTATTTGTATGTTAAGTAAAGGGGGACAGTGTGTGTGTTCACAATTTTTAAGTAAACATGTATAATTATATATATATATATAAATATTCAATGTAAATTGTGATAATCGTAATTAATAATCGTAATTACAATTTCAAGGGAATAATCGGCAATTATGATTTTTGTCATAATCGTGCAGCCCTACTTACATTTAAACACCAACGTGTATGGCACATGGAAGGCCATAGAGAGAGAGTGTCCATGTGAGTGAGAGTGTGAGAGCTTTCCTGTAGCTCAGTGGTAAGAGCATTGCGTTAACAACGCAAGGTTGTGGGTTCGATCCCAGGGGATTGCACATACCTATGTATAAATGTATAGGATAACGCAATGTAAGTCGCTTTGGATAAAAGCGTCTGCCAAAATGCATAAATGTAAATGTCTATGTGTGTGTGTGAGAGTGTCTGTGTGTGTGTGTGAGAGAGTGTGAGTGTGTGAGTAAATAGCTTTGAAGCTACATTAAATGTCCATGAAGCAGTAAAGCAGTGCATGTCTTCACAGGTGGAGAAGAGGACGAGTCTCTCGCCCGCCGGTGATCGAGAGAGTCAGACGGGCAGTGAGAGGAAAGCGGGTCGGGAATACGAGCGCGGATCCTCGTCCATCTGGAACTGGAGCTGGAGGAGCGGCGGGAGCAGCGGGAGCAAGAGACTCGGAAACACCTTCAGTCTTTCCTTCGGGAACCTCAGAGAGGGTGAACCCATGTACTGAACACACACCAGGACAAGAAAGGAAAAAGATCATGAGCTCTATTTTACTCAATCAATACAGCACAATTATCAGACATCATAGCTAGGGTTGGGGATCGTTCGCATTTTACCGATTCCGATTCTTATCGATTCCTAATTTCGATAAGTTAAACAAAAAATATATCATTCACATTCAGTCTTATTGCTAAACATTTAATTTTAGCTGAATATCATGAACAAAGACCAACAGGCTAAATAAACTTTTCCCTGTGGTTTAAAAATACCATAGAAAAACAACTAGCCTAACTAATATACAGTTCAAGCATTATTAAAGACAAGTAAACACTCAGTGATTAAAACAGAACAAATAAAAAATGAGCAATCGCAACAAATAGATACAACTGAACAAAGATACGACTGATATAAACAGTGTTTTAAGATTTTCAGGTATTCGGGTAATCATATGTCAAATAACACTGCACTTTATAAACGAGTATACATTACAAATATAGTTACAAAAGTTATTCAGTCAAGAACAAGTTAATTTTCTCTTCGTCGTTTGATAAGTGTTATTATAGAGACGGCAGCAGGAATATTAGGCTGCTGTCACTTTAAAACAACACTATGGAACTTTTCCTCTGCGGTCCCCCTACAGGTTGGAAGCGGAATTGTCCATTACTGCTGTTGTAAATAATTTAGCCGCCCGCAGCCTACCGTCGCACACACACACTCGCTGTTTATCCAGCATCGGCTTTGGACTAGGTAGAGTATGATGCATGATTTTATGAAAGTATGATGTATTGCGACATCAGAAACAAAGAAAAACTAAATAACTATTGTAACGCTTGACGTAAAGCAAGTCAAATTTGTAGTTTTCTTATGTCTCATTCGAACTACAGAAATGCGACCCGGTTTGGCAAACTTGCATAGTGTGGTTATAGCAGATAAAGGCAAAGCGGAGGCATAAGTGCTGTTCACCCTGTTACGACTTGATGAACCACTGATACGATTTTGGAAACATTATTTTAAGGTACAAAAAGTTACATAGTGTTGCTTTAAAATCACTTTGTGTGCAGGTTTTGGATGTGTGTGTGCAGCACACGTCGACTTCGCGTGAATGGTTTAAAATCATATTGAAATGCTCACAAAGGAATCGAAATGTTTAACTTATAACAAGTATCCGATTCCTGAGCTCAAGGATTTTCGATTCCCAACCCTAATGATGGCTGAACGAAGTTTAGTAGATGAATTCTAGCACAAAGTCATTCAGAAGAGCAAAAGAACTGCCATGCAGGATTTTATTAAACGTCCAGCAAAATGCTGTAATTTAGCAGTGAATGTGTGTCAGTCCCGTGCTTTTAGAAATACGAGCCTCTGATTCTGTGTCTTGCAGACAGCCTCCCCGAACACCAATCTCAAAGCAAATCTCATGCATGAAACATTTGCTTGTGCTTTTTTCTGTTGGATGAATGAAAAACTGATCTAATGTAACAACACACTTTTTAAGTGCAACTTTTTTGGGGTCGCTGTACATATAAGATAGATCCGGCCTTGCGCAGCACAAATGCAGCTATTTTCCACTGGTTGAACGTGTTTCTGTGTGCTGTACTATACGCTTCATCATTTCAGAAGTGTTTGTGGGATGTAATAGATCTGTGCATTAATGTCCGTCCACTTTTTCAGCGGTGCTGGTTCCAGAAGTGTTTTTTCCGTTCATTTCTACCACAGCGATTTTTACAAAAAAAGTCTTCTTTAAAGTGTTATAAGCCGTGAATCAAGCCGACGGGGAGAATCATGACATTACACACTTAGATTTGAAGAAAAAAAGTATTTGAAAATCTGTGAACTTAAAGGCTTTAGAGATAGAATGACCCATGAAGCATCACGAACAAGCTTAATCGAGTTAATGATAGAGAAAAATAAAACTACACATTTGAATGTGCATATTTTGCAGTATATATAAAATCAACACTTTAAAATATTTAAGTATTTTGAGAGCAAAAGGAGACTGGCTCTGTCATTCGCAGTGCTTCATGTGAGTGGGCGGAGCTAAAGAGTTTTGCTTGTTTTGACTCTGATTGGTGGAGTTTTCTCAATTGCATCATGGGAAATGTAGTTTTCCCCCACAAATTCCGCTGTTAAACACGATTACTTTAAAACTAAGTTGAAATGATGTGGACTGACGGTTTCAGCAGAAGCAAACACCACTGATTATAAACTCTGGAGCTCACAGTACGTCTGTCTTTAAAGGTTTATAAGTTATCGCTCAAAGTCAGTTTCACTATGGAGAAAATGTATAGAGTTTTTACTTCGGGAACCAGACTGTTGCTCTCCATAGCTGTTGTCGACATCAGAAAAGAGGCCTTAATTATGGAAGCTTGTTTCAGTAAAAAAAAAAGATAGAAAAGGTAGTTTCGACTTTTTCCCTCACAGTTTCGAGTTTATATGTCAAAACTGCAAGTTGTAAAGTTGTAGAATCCGTATATTTTTTTTTTACTTTTCTCTGAATTTTGACCTTTTTTCCCAGAATTTCTCTGAGTTTACATCTTGTAATTCTGTTTGTTTGTTTTTCATCAAAGAATACACAAATAGGAAATGATTCTCATTAATCTCATCCTCATTATTCTCAATCTCACAGTTCAGACTTTTTTTTTTCTCAAAAATGCGAGTTTAAATTACAATACTGAGTTTATACCCGAGTTGCAATTAACTTTTTTTTCCCAAGATGGAAATAAGCTTCCATACTTAATAATCGCATCACCAACCATGAGAAAATGGGTTTGTATATCTCAAAATATTTGAACTAAGAATGTATTTTTGCACAGAAAATTATCATGGGTTTGTTTTATTACAGTTCGTCTGTTTTTCGTGTGTGGATTTGATGTTTATTAGTCGTTGTCAGAAGCGATTTGTTACCCAGCATTCCAGCTGCACTCTGCCCTGTGCAGACTTCTTTATCATCACAAATAAATCAAGATTTTCATTTAAATGCACATGTAAAAAATATCATTTTCTGATGTCCATATAGCACTGCTAGTAATAGTGACCTCCAGTGAGAAGCCAGCTTCAGTCTGGATGAGATCATGCTCATTTAGTGTAATTCTAATTATGTTGTTTAAAGAAATGTGTGTTTCGGAGTCAGTGACACTGGAGTCTTCACCCAGAAGCTCTCAAGGATGACATTTATAAGGAAGTATTCTAACAGCTGACTCTTGTCGCATTGGGGGATTGCAGGAATGAATATGCAGTAAACAATGATGAAATATGGGCTATTGCTGCCAAATGTATTTGGATTCTACACTGAGTGGCTCCCCAGACACACTTCTGCACTGGGAAATGAGACGGGTCAAATCTGGACACTTTCAAATCTATTAGAATAGACCCGGCTGATTAAAGTTACACAGCAGACAGAAGATGTCTGAGAATAATCGCCGAGCAAGAACGATGAATTCGCCTTGAAACATTGATAAGTGTGTGTAGCCATGAGGGTCTGACCACTAGAGAGCAGCATCAGGTTGAGCTCTGACATGCACACACACACACTTCTCAGTTAATGCAAAGCTCACATTTCTCAGAATATGCATGCTTACATTACTGCAATTCATCCGAGGATGATAAAAAAAATCAAGCAAAATGCATTTTCTAAACTAGAGCAAGACTCTAGTAATACAGTTACATTTATTTTTATTTTTTTTACATTAACTTTATTATGAAATCATTAGGCTATAATTGTACGTTTTGTAAAGAAATGTTCTTTCCCATTATTCGGGAAATATGTGACTTGACATCCATATTTATGATCATTAAGCAAATAATATAAACCAATAGGGAATAAAAATAGGGCATTAGACGTTTTTATTAATCGTTTTCTTGCATAAAAATGTGTTGAATTTTTTATTTATATATTTTAGGCATTTTAGATTTTGCACACTTAGACTCGTTTGATGATTCGTATATTTCATCAGAGGAAGAATAATTGGAAATGATCACTTCATCTTTAAGATGCAGCTAATAATACGTCGCGCGCGTTCTTTCCATTAAACGTGGCGTTATTGCAGTAATTCATCACGCCGATCATGAACGCAGGCTTATTTCCATCTGGCTTCTCTCAAGAACGATGACTTTCAGTAAACAAGTGCACAATCGATCACTGCAGACCATTAAGGGCCCTAATCGGGCCAGCAGGAGCTCTGTGGGGTGAATCTTCTGTGGATCTTCGACTGGACTGTAATGGTTTGTTATGACCTTTCCGCGTTTCCATTAGTCTCGCTGTTATTTAACAAGGAGCTTTTGATTTAACCCCGCGTATATTTGCCAAGAGGAGTAACTGGATTCCTTTACAAATAAAAGGCCACACTTCAATCTGCGCTGCTCATGTAAACTCAAGGGTTTTAAGGGGCATCTTGAGCCTATTAGCATCGACGACAATAAAAATCCACTGACAGACTTATCGGTGCATAATATCATTTCTGCAGTAAATATTGTGCGTTCATGTCATTCATTAAATGGTATCATAGTGGACATCCTGCTCTACTGGCATGGGTTAAAAACCATTAGGCATTTTAATAAAGGGGATATAGTGAGCAGATTGTAGTTATTGTGTTTCTAAAATGTCTGTTTTGTCTTCGGTTTGTGTCTAGAAAAACATCCTCACTAAAGCAGAATGAGCATCATTTTCTGTGAGCAACCTCCTCTCTAAACGCATTTATATTCATTATATACAGGCACGTGTGGAAATGTAAAGAACAAATATATAGCCTGAATGTGTATATTAATATAAGGAGATAAAAAAAAAATACGGCGCTCTTATTAAATCGCTAAATCTAATATTAAATCTTATTATCGCTAACTCCAAGTCTGGTTTGCGTGAAAGGCCGTGTGTGGGGAAAAAAATACTAATAAATATAGGCCTATATATATGAATAAATATGGGGAGAAAAAAAATGTAGCCCACTTTAATTCAGAGAATATCGCTAAACACGAACTTCGCGAAATCGCGTTTGCGTGAAACGAGGCCGTTTGAGCGCTTTCTCATATTTATAGGCCTATTTAAGAAAAGAAAAAAGTATTGGGAATTTACATGATTTTTTTTAAATATTAAGATTTAAAATATTTTTAGTTGATGTTTCGCTAACTGTAGGTCACAAAAATGATTCGCGAGACGAAATTTAAAGTCACTAAAGTAGAGTATTCGCTCGCACACTGCTCAAGTAGGCTTTAGTTCTTGGACTTGGTTAAACTATTTATAAAATCAAATACCTATTAATAATCGTTTCTGTGGTGCTATAACACCTGTTAACCATCATAAAGATCAACTACGGCATTCGCGATCTTCTATGACACTCAATTAATTTCCTTAATAAAGCGTTTAGTCAGGACTATATTTGCACGACCTTTCCTTTTCTGAAACGTAGGCTAGCCTATATGAAAAATTATCCGGTGAACAGAAGTGAGTTTGTGATAGTTGACTTCTAGCCTATATTTATATGCGCTGCTTCACTAATATGATTAGGCTACCGAAGGATTTCCGTTCTGTCAAGGGTGCGTTTAAAAATGCAATTAATAATCCGTGACAAATGTTTCCCGAGGCTGTCAAATCCCCCAAATGAACCGCAGTGAGCTGGCTAGATCGCTATTGAACTCTCAGGACAGTGATTGCATCAACCAGGGGGAATTTGGGGAAAACAAACCAATTCCACAAGGTCCCCAAACTTTCCCAGGATCGGCATTTAACGATTATGATATTTTAATAATGTCTTAATGTTTCCGGCATGACGGGCCCTGTCACTGCTGACAGACAGATGCTCCTGATGGGGGGGTCCAGAAATAAAGTAATTCCCAAAGGACCAATATATGATGTTATCATTGCAAAGAGGAAGAAAGTTCCTATTACCAGATCAAATCACTAAAGTGAGAAAGGCAAGTAGCCGATAATGTTTTATCAAACCACGACAGATGTTACAGCAACGAGAACGGGACGATTTTTGATGTTGAATCACTGGTTTAATTGCTACAGCAGATTGACTTTGTGCTTTCAACACGCATATATTTATCACAATACAGGCGTAGATATAGATAGGAATGCAGATATGGATATGGACAATAAAGATATCCGGAAGCTCTGGGTTGAACCTGTTTTCTTCCGTATAGACAGTTGCATTGTAGATCGAAACTTTCATCCTGGATCTCTTGACCCGAGCACGATATTATTTCATATGGGCTACAATAAACTCAATTTGCATTCATTTTTTTATTTTTTTAAATAAAATATAGCCACTCGTATTTTTTTTTAGAAAGCTTTAAAAACAAAAGGGGAAGCAAATATGTGTTATAAATTACATTCTGCTAAATCTTATCATGTTAAGAATTAATCTAAAAAAAAAATCATACACAAAACAAATGTAAGCCTTTTTCAAGATTTACGCATTTCAATTAATAGTAAAATTCCATCCAATTAATCCTTACATACAATGAATGAAGAATTTTAAAGGAGTAAAAAACGTATTAAACCATTTTGTATAAATCTTAATTGAAACAAGGGAATGGACCATTTTTATGTCATTCGTATCCACAAATAAAATAAACAAACCATAAAATATATGTTTAAGGTTTATACAAAATGTTTTATTAAGATCTAGTTCTTTTTTACAAATGTAAATTTGTAATTCCTAACATGAGTAATATGTAAGGATTATTCAATTCAATTTGATGGAATTTTACTATTAATTGAAATGCGTAAATCAAAAAAGAAAAAAGCGTGTGTATGATTTTCTTCTCAGAATATAAAAACAGAAAATGCTACTGCAAGTACAATAACTGCACATTATGATCTAAACAAAAATAATCGGGAAATACAATTATATTTAGATTAATTATAATGTTAAGAACATTTATTGCGAAAAACAAATGCTCATCTCAGAACATGCATCTTCAACCATTCTTAGTCTTTTAAGAAAAGTGCAATTTGAATTAAATTATGCATTTCAAAATACTAAATATTATTAGTCGTGGTTAAGTAAAATTAGGCTATTTTAAATGTTCTGCTGGCTGTAGGCTCCTCTTGATTATTAAACTGCATATCTCCAGGCCTATACTCGTCGGCTGTTGACTGATACAGTAGGTGAGATGCCCGCTCAGGTTTTATGATGTGTTTTATGATGTCGCTCGTGACTCTCAGGGTTCAAGACGCGCCGCCGGCACCTGAAATAACGCGCGCGTTCACACGCATGCGGCGCGTCTTCCGCATCCTCTTCCCTGGATTGTTTTGACTGCTTGATCGAGAGCAAAGCGCTACATTTCATCTCTAAATTTAAACCGGAATGGAGTCATTCGAAAACACCGTGATAGGAGGCATTCAGGGTCATTGACCTTTCCGGGCATAATGAATCATGGATAATGAACAACACCAGAGGAAGAGAGATATTCGAAAATAATAGCATGGGATAAAACTCATCTGCTCTCATTAAGGACCATAAACATATGACATGGCAATATACCAACCATCACCTTCTAGAAATACTTTCGCATATGCATACATATTTTTATTTAGTTATATAAATAATATTATTAATAGTTTTTGTTGATATATGTGTACACACACACACACACACACATATATATAGATATAAATAAATATGTATATGTAATATATATAGAGCCTATATTTATATATTATATAAACACAAACTTTTATGTTAGATGCGATTAATAGGCTATATATAAAACAAATGTAATCATGTTTTATCTGTTTTTGTTTTCCCACTATAAACAGCATTTGAAAAGCGCTTTAATTTTGGCTCAGTAATATATGGTTGTCATGGGCTGAACTTGTACATATGTATGAAGTATCGCCTCTGAAGTTAATTGTGTTTTCGTTTGAGCGGAGAATAGATTTCCTCTGTTTATTATAAGCATAAGGACGGATTTGCGTCATCGCGCGACTTGCGAGTTGAGATAAAGTTGCACAAATATTGAAAAAAGGAAGTGCTAACAGTCATTATAGAGTTCCACCTCTGCGAGCCGGAGGAAATAAGGGTCCTCTGCTGTATCCTAAAATACTAAAGCATCTTCTATTTTTGGCCTAAATCTAGCAGGAATATCCGCTCATTTAGCCCGAATCAGAGCTCATCAAAAACAGGATGAGTAGCGTCGAGAAACTCCCAGAACAGAACACACTCACGGCGGCAGGGTGAACGAGAACACTGGAGCATTCTCTGGTCACACTTTGTTGTTTGCATATTTAAAAAATATATATAATAATAAATAGAAAACATGTTGCGATTCCAAGCAAAACTCGATATTGATTTGAATGCATGATTTATAGCCTATAACATTATATTAATTATCTTTAATACGTTTCTAAAATCATAACATAACTGTGCAACATTAAAAAACTATTTTGATCTCTCTCTCTGCATGCATATATTATGCATCCCATGTAAACTAAAACTTTGCTAATATATCAAGAACATTCGCTTATATTTAATAAATCGTTGCATAAATACATCTTCACGTGCGATATCCAATTAAAGTTGCATTTTAATTCCAATGGTTGCGTGTTTTGCGCATTAATAAATGCGTTGATTTTTAATGGAAGTGCTCTCGGTCAAACTCATATTCTGTGGGGCGTGTTGAACACTTCTGTCAACTTCCATTGGCTCAGAAAGAGCCAATCAATAACAGAAGTCCTGCTTGAGCTGCTCGGACTCCTGTGTGGAGTTTCATACTCGAGGAGGAACGCGAGAGAGTTCAACTCTTCAGACTTGACACTGCGCTCGTCCTCGTTGCATGAGATTTTGGCTTCTCCTGCCGGGATGTACACGACGGGACTCAACCCGTTTTACGCATCGAACTTTAGCCTTTGGACCGCGTACTGTTCGGGTGGTTTTGGGGTGGATAGCATGAAAAAACCCTCGTTCTGCATTGCTGATATTCTGCACGTTGGAGATGCGGAAAATATCCCCGGTTCATCTTCGCTTATGGCTCATATTGGGGGGCGCGCGTCCGGGTCTCCCCTGCGCCCGTCCCCGGTCACTCCCGACGCGCGCGCGTATCACCGGCACGGAATACACTTGACATCAGTGTCCAGATCCGCAATGCACGCGCATTCCGCGCCCCCGCCGTCCAGCAAAGACCTCAAGTTCGGGATCGATCGGATATTATCCACAGACTTCGAGCCGAAGGCAAAAGATGCGCCATCGTTGAGAGGTAAGAGTGCTTTTATGAATCAGTTTTTTTTTTTTTTTTTTTTTTTTTTTTTGATAGTGTATCACATCACACCTCACTTATGAAAAGAGGACAGAACAATTAGATTAATTTAGAATATAGTCATAATCACAGTGAGCCGCAAAATGCTCTTGCTTTAGACGCGTCCATCCTCATATCTGTGGCGGTCACGGCCCTGTTTATGCAATTAATCCAAATGGAATTAGTTGAATTGTTTGGTTTTTGTCGTTCTGGAACAGATCTCACATCGATTGTTAGTCTGAATCGGCAGTCAGCAGTCCATGTGTCTGCCAGCCCGTACTTCGCGTCCATAGACGAAACCTCCTCCATGATGGGTTCAATAAGCAGACAATCAGGGCAACATCAGTTTCAGGACTCCTTCCCAGGTAGTGTAGACATCACATCCCAGTGGAGCCCTAAAGAGGGACTAAACTTGAATTCCTGCAGTGTCTTCTTTTGCTCTGAATGCATGTGAATGCGGTGGTTATTTCGCACATGCACATGTCCAGATGATTCAATAACACGCACTCTGGTCAGTTATAAAGTCATTTGCATGATGCATTTGTGTCTAATTTGCATTGAAATGCCCTTGTGTTCTAATGGCGCGTGTTTTTGCCTCAAACAGGGCCGTATGCAGTGCTCTCCAAAG
Organism: Leuciscus idus; assembly: GCA_021554675.1. NCBI lineage: Eukaryota > Metazoa > Chordata > Actinopteri > Cypriniformes > Leuciscidae > Leuciscus > Leuciscus idus. Next base: position 34,472,632 of record CM038638.1, on the reverse strand, counting down.
ACACAATGCCACAGACCTACAAGAGGAAAAGATCCTGGTCCAGAGCCGTGTTCTCCAACCTGCAGAGGAAAGGCCTGGAGAAGCGCTTCGAGATCCAGAAGTACGTCACGAAGCCGGACAGAAAACAGCTGGCAGCGATGCTGGGACTCACCGATGCACAGGTCGTTATTCATGCAAAACATAATGCCTTTTATATATACAGTACTCAACATCTGAAGTGGATCAAAACCTTTCATCAAACTTATACATGAATTTTGAACAATACCCGTTCTTGTCGTAGGACAACTGTGATTAACTTTTTTGATCCACTTTAAATGTTGACTAGGCTACTATATATATGTGTGTGTGTGTGTGTGTGTGTGTGTGTGTGTGTGTGTGTGTGTGTGTGTGTGTGTGTGTGTGTGTGAGTTGTTTTAAATTATGATACGATACTAGCAAAATGAATTTCGCTTTAGACGGCACGGGCCATCTGGAGCGCTCGTGCTCGTGGAAAATCTGCAGCATTGCGACACACACATTTCTAGAGAAATGAAACACAATTATAACGAATTATTGCAAATAGAGGAGGGGTGCAGTCGTTTCATTTCAAAACAGCCTCATTTAAGGCATTGGGCAAGAGTTTCTGTCTTGTTTTATATCGGAAATGACACGACAAACAGCATGGGGAATGTGATAAGGGTTTCAAAACTTTCAGTAATGTTTGGAAACTGTCTGAATCTCTGCCATTCTTCAGTAAAAGAGTAGACTAATTTCACTCGGCATTTCGATCAAAACCTTTTTGATTTATGGTTTGTGCATGCATTTTGTGTTTGCTATAATTGTGTAGCCTATAGTAGATGTAAATGCAATTAATAATGCACGTTGATCTTTTAATTGTAAATCACAAAAACATCAAAACAGTGCATACAATAAATAAATTAATAAATGAATAATAATAATAATACAAATAGGCTACATACATTTAAAAAATGCTGGGTTATTTCAACCCATGCTTGGGTCAAATAAGGACATTATTGAGTTTAAAATTTTAACTTAAATATATGAAACCAAATATTAACCAAAAATATTAGCCAATTAATATTTGATCCAAACATGGGTTAAAACAACCCAGCATTTTTAGAGTGTATAATTACATTGTATTAAAATAAATACATAAACTAACTTTTGCTGGAAAATAACTTTACTCTAGAGCTCCTGTAAAGCCAAAACAATCTCTGTTACTTTAATTTCCTATTATCTCTGTAAAGCTGCTTTGAAACAATTCATATTGTTAAAAGCCAAAACGCGCTATATAAATGAAGGTGACAAATCCATACATCAAATATTCTAGTATAATAATCATTATAACTTTGTTTTAGGTAAAAGTTTGGTTCCAGAACCGGCGGATGAAATGGAGGCATTCCAAAGAAGCGCAGGCGCAGAAGGACAAAGAGAAAGAACCGGATAAATCCACTGAGACCGACCAGAAAGAGCGCGACGACTCCGAGTGCGAAAGCGAACCGAGCGAGTCCGAATTCGAAGACAATACGGAGGACAAAAGCGACGTGGACATTTCTGACCTCAACAAAGCCAGTGTGATTATTCCCGGAGCTCCGACTGTCAGCACGCAGGACACAACCAGCACACACTCCACGACAGAACCGAGTCCAGCCACACGAGTCCGGCCGGAACCGAGTCATCTGATGTGAACAGCTCAAACACACGAGTACTGCCGGAACCGAGTCATCTGAAGTGAACACCTCAAACACACGAATACTGTCGGAACCGAGTCATCTGATGTGATTGTGAACACCTCAAACACACGAGCCTGCCAGAACCGAGTCATCTGAAGTGAACACCTCAAACACACGAGTACTGCCGGAACCGAGTCATCTGAAGTGAACACCTCAAACACACGAGTACTGCCGGAACCGAGTCATCTGATGTGAACACCTCAAACACACAGCGTCTGACGGGACAGAGACACCAAATACAGCACACACACACACACACACACACACACACACACGCAGGCCTTCTCGAGCCATCGGTTCATCATGTCTTCCATCGTGAAACAGACCCTTCGTGATCCCCGAGGAAGGAAAGCATCGCTCTGCTTTAACCGAACCGCTCGTCTTTTTTTGTTGTTGTTGACGATTTGGGAATCGAATGTTCATGAATTAAGACTTGATTGTATTATATTTTGTCTGTAAGTATTTGCACTGAAAATGTAAATAAACATTTGTTACTAATATTCCAAGTTGTATTTATCGATTCAATAACGATTAACATCCAATAACATCCAAAATTCAGCAACGATTAACCGAGTAGGCCTATAAATACAGCGGATGCATTTTGAATTTCGTCACTTTTTATGTAACTATTCTAAATAATTAAATATAGCATAATTATAATAATCGCCTTCATTATTATGATGATTCTTATTTACATTGTGCATATAGCCTATTTAAATAAGAGTTAATTGTCTATCGTGATGAACTCTTGCAACACATTTTTCACTAATAGTTATTGTCGGATGCTGAATGGCAACATTGCATAATTAACGACGAAGACATTTTCACAAGTTTGCAGGAAAGATTAACATCGAATTTGTGAAAGTTTTAAAATATTTTTTTTAATAATCGTCACGTTTGTTTTTTCTAGCAGGTTTTGTTTATTGCAATAGTGAATTCTGTCATCCAAACTAAAGATTCAAAGCATCATTATAGGGTTTAAGTAAACAACTGAAAACAATAAAACCCCAGTTAGCCTACATGCATTAAGAAAAAAGAGGAAGGAAGCTTGTTTTAATGCTTTTTTATTTTTTTTTATTAAAAAATTATATATTTGTTTTGCTTACCATTTACCATTTAGTTTTGTTGGGTAAAATATGGACAAACCCAAACATTGGATTGAAAATATAACCCAATGGCATTTTTTAGAGCAACTGTTTTAGTTGAGATTTAACTGCTATTAAATTAAATGGCATATTCAAAGAAAAAGTAAAATCTAAATTATTTTTTTTTAACACAAAAATATTTAATATCACTGAGTCAACGTACATTAGCCTAGTTACTGAGTTAAATCAGACAGAAATGGCTCTGTTTTCCCCAGTGTAATCCAGACATGCAGCATCTCGTTGGATAGTTTTTCCCTCTGTTTGTGAAACACTGACATCATAAGGCCGTGACGGATGGGGAAAGCGTCGTCTTTTGGCCTGCGAGTCCTTTTTTTGAGTCAGGTTAATGTAATTCTGCCAAGGCTTTTCGCCCTTAAAAAAATGTGAGCTGGGTGAAATTTGGCGTCCAACAATAAACAGAGAGCGAAGAGCCTGGATTTATAGTTTGTATACATTCGCTGGCTCCAGATATCAGCAACAGAGCGGATGAGTGTGTTTTATGAATGCAGGTTCAGATCTGCGCATCAAAAACTACTCCATTTATGGACTCTGGCTGTCTAAGCTACACTTCACATGCCATATAATGAGGTGGACTGCGTAATGTCAGGGTAAAACTATTCCAGGATTTACACAATAATCCATCCAGAGATATTAGAGCTTCGTGACATTACTATTAGTGTATATTTTACATCTTCAGATGAGTTATTATACATTCAAGTATTGCAAAAAAAGGGTTTCTCTGGACACTCTGGTCTGGTTTATTAAACCTCACGGCCTTTGATAAAGAGACAGGCAGTTTACATAAGTTTGTGATAACGGAGAGTTTATGTAGTTTAATGAGTTCTCTTCATAAACTGATAAGCGCAGCTACTGCAAGATGAACATTCATAAATACCATATTCATATTAACGGTTCTTGTGAGTCATATTAGAAGTGTTCGGGTCTGTAAGCAAACACAGGCCTGCTAAGGGCATTAGTGTCTGCGAGAAGAATTAGGATTTAAAAAGACATTCATAAATCTGGAACATCAAAACGTCTCTGTCCCAAGAAGACAAAATCACAGTTTTGAATAGTGTGTGTGTGATCATGTGTGTCTCGTTACTATATGGCAGTGTGAGGACTGATTTAAACTGAGGAAATTTGCATGTATATGCATTAGCATATATATATATATATATGAAGAGTTCAGATACAAAAGCCTCTTAGTGCCATCTGAAATTTTCTTCTAGAATACGTATATTTAAGTTCAGTCATTTCACTTTAATGGCAATGAAAATTACCTATTAATTGTCAAATAGCCTAAGTGAAATTACTGAACTTAAATATACGAGCTTAATAAAAAATGATCATTCTAGAAGAAAATTTCAGATGGCACTAAGAGGCTTTTGCATCTGAACTCTTCATATATACATATATATACATATATATACAGTATATACACACACACACACACACACTATATATAGGCCTACACGCGCGCACTCACACACACAGAGACACGTACTGAAACTGAATTTTTTTTTTTTACTTCTAAAACTTTATTTCTAGGTTGATATGAAAATAAATCCCATATATTTCAATGAGGTCTCAGACTTAAACAATCACTAACACAATCACACATCATATCACGTGATTTAAAACAAAAAGCAATATTCACATACGCCAAAAAAGGTCAAATAGGCTATTGACTTAATAAAGACATACCCTTCTCACACACATACACACACACACACACACACACACACAGTAAAGTTGAGCTCAGCAGAGGGAGCATGAATGATTCACCGAGGACCACCTGAAGCACTACTTTCTTTCACTCCGGAAAGAGGGATGACCTCTGGAGATCTCCGGGTTTTCCACTTAAACCCGCATATTGAATTCCGCTTAATCCCGCTACCGACTTCACGCGCTCTTTCACACTGAACACTCAATACATGATCACGTGATACAGACACGATCAGTCTCACACACAGACGAGTTTACAGTTGCGGTTTAATCATTTTCCGTGCAGTTTTCTTCATCCGCGAGCCGCATCATAATGTGCGCATAAATTGTGTCTGAGCCGCGGTGTCAATCTCAAATTCTCCTTCGCGAAGTTGTGAATTACGTTTGTATGCGCAAACATGCAATAACAATAACAGTGCAAAAGCTTAACATAATACTGCAGCTTTTGATTTGTGAACTGTCTTCAGAGCTTTTATGATCACTGGGAGAAATCCCATCTGGACCAGGATTTAAAGTCAGCCGTTCCTCCAGTGTTTAAAGAGCCAGTCGAGCGTCCGTCTGACCCCGACACACACACACACACACACACACACACACACACACACACACTCTCTCTCTCTCTTTCTCACACACTAACACACACACTCACTCTCTCTCAAACACTCTCACACTAACACACACTCACTCTCACGTACACAAACACACACTCACTCACTCTCTCTCTCTCTCACACACACACTTTCATGTACTCTCATGTATTCACTCTCACGTACACACTCACTCTCACACTCTCACGTACACAAACACACTCATTCTCTCTCTCTCTCTCTCTCTCTCTCTCTCTCTCTCTCACTCACTCACATACACACACACATACACACAAGTCTAACACTTGATGGCTGCTCTGTTAAGTCTTCGTCGTCGGTTAGGAACCTGTGTGTGTGTGTGTGTGTGTGTGTGTGTGTGTGCTCTTTGATACCAATCTTTCATTTGAAAGTCACGTGTCTAGTATCTGTAAAACTGCATTTTTCCATCTTAAAAATATATCTAAAATACGTCATATGCTCTCATTGACAAATGCGGAACAGTTAGTTCATGCGTTCATGACCTCAAGGCTAGATTATTGGATTACTGGGTGGTTGCCCTGCACGCTTAATAAACAAACTCCAGCTGGTCCAAAACGCAACAGCTCGAGTTCTTACCAGAACCAGGAAGTATGACCATATTAGCCCAGTTCTGTCAACACTGCATTGGCTCCCTATTAAACATCTTACACATTTTAAAATTGTGCTTATTATTTACAAATCACTATCCACTGGTTTCACAGACAAGGCTTAAGTCTAGTCCAGACTTAAATGCATGTTTTATCTGAAAGCAATTTGCACTGATACATCTTAAAATATGTCAACGCCATTGTTTTGTCTCAAGATGCACATCAGCAGTGGTTTTTATTTTATTTTTTTAAGGACCGTTTATAAAATCTACATAGAAGTCCTAATTAAACTAAGGCCTAATCCTGGCTTAATCTAAACCCTGTCTGTGAAACCAGGCCTAAATGGTTTAGCTCCCTAGTACTAGAGCGAGCTCTTAACACATAGTCCTTCACGTCTATTGCGATCTCAAAATTCTGGCCAGTTGATAATAAAACCTAGAATATCAAAATCGACTGCGTGCGGTAGATCCTTCTCCTATTTAGCACCTAAACTCTGGAATAGCCTTCCTACCATTGTCCAGGAAGCAGACACACTCTGTCAGTTTAAAGCTAGACTAAAAACACAGTACGCAAGGAAAAGTGCAGGTACGCTTAAGAGTAAAATGTAGAAGTGAGTGCCGGCCCACTTCGAGCACTGGTTAGGCTGCATAGATCAGGTCAGCCGGAACCGGGAACACTTCCCATAAATCCTGATGTACTCGTTACATCATAAGAAGAATGGCGTCTACGCTAATATTAGTCTCTCTGTTTATCCTGAGGTTTACCGCAGTCCGCCGGATCCAAGCCGGATCCAGATCTGATGAAGGACCTGCGCCTGTACACGACGACAACGCAGTCCTGAAGTGTCAACTAGTCTCTACCCTGTGAAGGCTTCCTTCCCTTTGTTGTCAGGATAATTCTGACAAAAAAAATCTGTATTATACATTTTTAAGGCCAGACAAGTAGTTTGTTGAGGGTTGATTTGTAAAGAAAGACTACACACCTGCGCACATATATACTCAGACGCGCATCCCTATGGAGTAAATACGTAATGTGCACGCCGTCTGCGTTCTCTCGGGTTTGCATTTTTGAGGTTTGCGCAGAGATAACTGATAATCGTTTGCATCTTGGAACCTATTTCCAGGAGTGTGTTCTCGAGACACCAGGCACTGTTTTGTGTGGATGAGCGGCCGGAGCGCGTTAGGGTTTTCCTGTAAGAACGGTGTCGTGTTAGCGGACCCTGAGTTAATAACTAATGATCTTTGCAACAGAAATGAATCAATCAATCAAAACTAAGTTTAGCTGGACAATAACTTTATTCTAGAGTTACTGTAAAGCCTAAACAATCTCTGTTACTTTAATCTCCTATTATCACTGTAAAGCTGCTTTGAAACAATTCATATTGTTAAAAGCGCTGTATAAATGAAGGTGACTTGACTTGACACACTCTCACACTAACACGCACACACAGAAAATCACTCTCTCTCACACTCACACACACACACACTCTTGATTTTTTTATTTGATTTATTTCAACAATAATCATAAACTTATACAATCATGCCAGAGGCAGTTCATATACATTGAATACAATTTGTTGAGGATAAAATACACAAAAAAGCCACAGGCTTATTTCCATTGTGGTCCTCTACCTGCATAAAATGAAACGAACAGTTCAAATGGGAATAAAATCAAATAACAAGCAACTCACACTTTACAAATTCTTAAGGCATCCTAATTGGAAAGCCATTTTTTAACTTCTCTTCTAAAGGGCCATGCCTCCTGAAATTGTTTTATATGATCAGGCAATTCATTCCAAGCAACTGCACTTGAGTACAAAAACGAATTTTTTCCAACTACACTTTTAAACCGGTACAGATATATATTATTTATCCTTGCCCTTGTAGAAATACAATGTACATCTCTCACAAAAACATAGTAGTCATACAAGTATTTAGGAACAGTTCTCTGAATTATTTTGTACACCATCATAATTTTAATAAACATTACTCTTTTATCCACTTTTAAAATACCCAATTCCCTGAAATGGTTATTGTTAAGATGCATACGAGGATGCAACCCCAGAACGATTCTGCACAACCTGTTCTGAGCAGTCTGTAATTTATTTTTAACATGTTTTTTAGAGCCACTGTACCAAAAAGTTACTGCATAGTCGAAATGAGGTTGCACTAATGCACCAGCTAACATTGTCATTGTTTGTTTATCTAAATAAGCAGCCTGTCTTGCTAAAAATTTTATTCGATTATTTATTTTCGATAAAGCTACAGCTGCCACGCTATCTCCAGTCATTTTGTTATCAAGAATACATCCCAAAAATTTCACTTCTTGTTTAAAAGTAAAATACTCATCTCCCACCCTTATTTCTGAGTTGGGACATTTCTTCAACTTTGCAGCAGAACCGAATAAAATAACCTCAGTTTTCCCTAAGTGCAAAAATAGCTTATTTTGAAAACACCAATTAGACACTTCTACAATTTCTCTACTTAACTTGTTTTCTATTGTTTCTTTATTTTCATCAGTAACTATTATTATGGCATCATCCGCATATAATGATAAGTGGCTAGAACAGGCCATCTTTAAATCATTTATATAAATTTAAAAAAGTAAGGGCCCTAATACACTACCTTGTGGTACTCCACTAGAGATCGGCAAAAAGTCTGAGCACACTCCATTTACATCGACCATTTGACACCTGTTCGTAAGATAGGATCATTAGGATTCTCTCTCTCTCTCACACACACTCCCTCTCTCTCTCTCTCTCTCTCTCTCACACACACACACACACTGTGAAAAACTAGCTGCTTCGGATAAGTGTATGTTTCTGCCTCCAGACACACGTGACTGATGCAGGACTGCGAGTGATTGGCTGATGCAGGACTGCGAGTGATTGGCTGATGCTGATGAACTGACACTGATGATCTGATGCTGAGTTTCACACAGAGTCTGTGATGGACGTCACTCCATCAGTGAAGCAAGCTTGAAGAATTCCGGATCAGCAGCATTATGCCACTAGAATTCACACACATATTATTAACCAACACTCTCTCTCTCTCACACACACACACACACACACACACACACACACACACACACACACACACACACACACACAGGATCCTGAGGCTATCTGACATGAACCTGATGATGATCTAAATACCCCATGAATGTATGAAAAAACACAGCACTCTGATTGGTCAATGTTTTTTTTGTTTTGTTTTTACATCAGAAGATTTTCATCAGTGTAAGCTTTTTCTTTTCAGCTTTTTGTTTTTCAAAAAAATTTTTTACATATTAAAATAAAACCTGTAGATGTAGTTTGCCTATACACACACACACACACACACCTCATATTTAAACTTGTACAGTCATTAAAAACAAATATCCCTCCGGACATCACTTTTAGCCACTACTGTATTTAAAAGAAGCTATATATGAAGAGTTCATCTGAAATGTTCTTCTAGAATGATCATTTTTATCAGGCTCGTATATTTAAGTTCAGTCATTTAAATGGCAATGAAGATGACCTATTTTAAAAATACCGAAAATTACAGAGCTTGATAAAAATGAACATTCTAGAAGAACATTTCAGATGGCACTCAGAGGCTTTTGCATCTGAACTCTTCATATATACACATACACACACACACACACACACTGTGTTCTACTGTGTGTCTAAACATATAGCATAATGACAATTATTAGATATTAGAGAGAGAGAGAGAGAGAGAGAGAGAGAGAGAGTGTGGGTGTGTGTGTGATAGAGTGTGTGTGTGAGATGTGTATGTGTGTGTGTTAGACTGAGTGTGTGGGTGTGAGTGAGTGATAGTGTGTGTGTGTGTGTGTGTGTGTGTGTGTGTGTGTGTGTGTGTGTGTGTGTGTGTGTGTGTGTGTGTGTGTGTGTGTGTGTGTGTGTGTGTGTGTGTGAGAGTGAGTGAGTGAGTGTGAGTGAGTGAGTGAGTGAGTGAGTGAGTGAGTGAGTGAGTGAGAGAGAGTGTGGGTGTGTGTGTGGGTGTGT
>CM038638.1:34285301-34460301 GCA_021554675.1 Leuciscus idus | reverse complement strand
TTTAAAGATGTGTTTCTTTTGGACGCCCGTCTGCACAGCTATAAACCAAGGGAGACATTTTCATACTGGACATTTTTCATGGTTTCGCTCTGAGTTTCCTCCCTTCCTCTCGCTCCACCTCGGGCTGCAGACCACAGGCGACGGGCATCATCGCCTCGTGTAAAACACAGAAACACAACACACACACCCTCTGGACGGGGCCCGGTTGTCCTTGGCCGGCTCTCGGACTCGGGGGCCGATCCTTAGAGACTTTCCCACTTGGGCTCGCACTACTGAAGAATGCTTTCAACACCCGCATGATTTTAAAGTAATGCCTTGTGCGCACACTTAAGTCCAATCACAGACTGTTATTGGTACTAATGTAAAGACTCCCAAGGCCGAAGCCGGCAATAAATGGGCCGTTTTCAGGACGGTGTTCGCCAACTCTGTGGCACGTTTCTCTTGTAGTTTGTTATTAATTAGAGTTAAGCGCTCCTCTGTTGGAGATTTATCACGTCTCTGCGGTAAAGCATATTTAAAGACGTTTACACTGGTTATTATAACCAGTGATGAGTTCAACCAGCCTGCAATGATATAAAAAAAAAACTGAGCGAAAAGCAAATTACTGTCATCAAAGGTGGAACAAAGAGGATATTTAGCTCAGTTTCTATAATCGTGACGCCCGTGGCTTTTGAATTTATGAACAACACCCTAGCAACCAACCATAACAACACCCTAGCAACACCTAAGCAACCAACTAGAACACCCCAGCAACCACCTAGAAAACACCCTAGCAACACCTTATCAACCACCCAGAACACCCTAACCACACCTTAGCAACCAACCAGAACACTCAAGAAACCACCTAACAACTACCCAGAACACCCTAGAAACCAACCAGGACAACACCCTAGCAACAACTTAGCAACCAACCAGAACAACACCTTATCAACCACCCAGAACACCCTATCAACACCTCAGCAACCAACCAGAACACCACCTTAGCAAGCAACCAGAACACCTCGACAGCCACCTAGCAAACACCCTAGCAACACCTTATCAACCACCCAGAAAACCCTAACACCACCTTAGCAACCAACTAGAACACCCTAGCAACCAACCAGAACAATACCGTAGCAACCAACCAGAACACCCCAGCAGCCACCTAGCAAACACCCTAGCAACACCTTATCAACCACCCAGAACACCCTAGCAACACCTTAGCAACCAACCAGAACAACACCCTAGCAACCAAGCAGAACACCCCAGCAGCCACCTAGAAAACACCCTAGCAACACCTTATCAACCAACCAGAACACTCAAGAAACCACCTAACAACTACCCAGAACACCCTAGAAACCCACCAGGACAACACCCTAGCAACAACTTAGCAACCAACCAGAACAACACCCTAGCATCTAACCAGAACACCCCCGCAGCCACCTAACAAACACCCTAGCAACACCTTATCAACCACCCAGAACACCCTAAAAACACCTTAGCAAACAACCAGAACACTCAAGAAACCACCTAGCAACTTCCCAGAACACCCTAGAAACCAACCAGGACAACACCCTAGCAACACCTTAGCAACCAACCAGAACACCCCAGCAGCCACCTAGCAAACACCCTAGCAACACCTTATCAACCACCCAGAACACCCTAACAACACCTTAGCAACCAATCAGAACACTCAAGAAACCACCTAACAACTACCCAGAACACCCTAGAAACCAACCAGGACAACACCCTAGCAACACCTTAGCAACCAACCAGAACACCCCGGCTGCCACTTAGAGACTTTCCCACTTGGGCTCGCACTACTGAAGAATGCTTTCAACACCCGCATGATTTTAAAGTAATGCCTTGTGCGCACACTTAAGTCCAATCACAGACTGTTATTGGTACTAATGTAAAGACTCCCAAGGCCGAAGCCGGCAATAAATGGGCCGTTTTCAGGACGGTGTTCGCCAACTCTGTGGCACGTTTCTCTTGTAGTTTGTTATTAATTAGAGTTAAGCGCTCCTCTGTCGGAGATTTATCACGTCTCTGCGGTAAAGCATATTTAAAGACGTTTACACTGGTTATTATAACCAGTGATGAGTTCAACCAGCCTGCAATGATATAAAAAAAAAACAGAGCGAAAAGCAAATTACTGTCATCAAAGATGGAACAAAGAGGATATTTAGCTCAGTTTCTATAATCGTGACGCCCGTGGCTTTTGAATTTATGGTGCGTTTCAAGTTAATGGTTTCAGCCGATGAATGGCAAAGCCATGAAAGTCCGACGGCTCATTATTGAATTAATCAAACGTGAGCATCAAACCACAGCGCTGTAAGCGTACATGAACCCGGAAACAAGCAAGAGTTGATGCAGATCAATCAAATCTTACTATAGGATGAATCTCATGATGTCAGGAAGATGGCCATAGTTTACCCCGAAACCATAAGAAATTTTTTTTTAATTAATATTCTGCATGTAAAACAACAAGGGAACATTTAGTTTTTTCACAGTAATATTATTTGAACAATAATTAAATATATGTGTGTGTATGCATGTGTGTGTATGCATGTATGTGTGTCTGTGTGTGTGTCTCTTTTCTACGTCAAAAAATGTTAGACGTTTTCAGTAGACTTTCAAAATTAGCTTTGCTTGAGAAAACATGTACAATTATGATTTTTTTTTTTGTCATTTGATTTAGTCGAGTTAGTTTCGCATCAAATACAGATGAGGTTTTATTTTTGTCCTTGTGTTTAAACCTCTTCCCTAAATGATGCCTATCTGTGTTTTTTCACATCCTCAAACTCAATTTATCAGCACACGGAAAGTAACCAGGATGATGATGATGATGATGATGATCTGCACAAATACAAGAACAACAAAACTATAAAGCTTTAATCAGGTTGTATGCATGTCTTGCTGCTTTAAGCATCACTTACACTATTGCTGTCAATAAAGATAGTGATGTGATTATGTGAAAAATCCCACATTAAAAGAGGGAACCAAACCATATTGAAAAAACAGAACTTCGCAACCAACCAGAACAACACCTTAGCAACCATCCAGAACACCCTAGCAACCAACCAGAACACCTTAGAAACCATCCAGAACACCCTAGCAACCAACCAGAATAACACCCTAGCAACAATCCAGAACTCCCTAGCAACCAACCAGAACAGCACCCTAGCAACACCTTAGCAACCATCCAGAACACCACTGCAGCAATCTAGCAACAATTTTATGGACATTGTAGCTTTACTTTAATACACTGGAAATAATTAGTGTCAACATAATTTTCACTCAGAAGTTGCTATTAAACTTTACAATTATCTACAAAGAAACAGCAAGTAACACATTGAGTTAAACGCAACATTTTGAAATGGAAAAACTGCAATAGTATTTTCTTCTAAAACATACTCTAGCAATCTTTGTTTTATTTACAACTTTACAACAAATCTTTGTTGTTTGTGTTTTTTTACAGTGTACATTGACACAATTCATGCGTCTAATCAAATAAACTCTTGTCCTGTCTCCAGGAACATCTCCAGCAGTGAAGCTTATTAAAAAGCTCTTCATTTACAACTAAAAACAAACCCATCAGTGTCGACGTGGTTCTTCAGCCGCATGCAGTTCAAAAGAAAACACGCAGCCGATCTGAGATATGATTTGTTTGGAAAAGACAGCGATTAAAATCAGCGTAATGGAGCTGTAGTGTTGAAGGACCACCCTGAGCCGCGCTCCTGTCTTTAATAGGCCCATTTTTCATCAATGTAATGATAATGAGCTCATTATCTGAGCTGACGGACTGTGAGGAGGAGAGAGATGTGTGTGTGTGTGTGTGTGTGTTTGGTCGCTCGGCTTGTTAAAGAAAAACACGACACTAACCCACAGTTTGTCTTGTTTGTGTTCCAAAGCAAACAGTGAAGATTAGAGGAGAGAAATGAGATAAAGGGAGTGACGGAGCTCAGAAAGCAAGAGAAATGGTTTATGAGGAACTCACTTCAGCAGAGGTTACTTCACTGCAATACAATCCTGTGAATCAAGTGTGAATTATTCCACATTAAGAGAACCACAGACATCACGTTATAATGCAGGGACGCACGATATATCGGCCACAATATCAGTCTATATATGATCATTTTTAATGTTATCGTTATCGGCTCGATAAGAACATTTGGCCGATATATTAAAGCTGATAAATAATGTATTATTTCCTCCAGCTGAGACACTTCAGATGCGCACTGTTCAACATGATGGGTTTGAAATGGAATCACTTCAAAAAAGAAATAGAGTAAAGTGCAATAAAGTCTGTCATATCGGCTACATAAAATTATAATGAGAACTTTATAACTGTGTGTTTGGGACATGGTCTTTAATGATGAGACTTTTGTTTTTGTAATCAGGCTCTCAAAAATTATATAAAACTTTGGATTTAGATTTATCGGCCAATATATCGGTTATCGGCTTACAAATATAAATAATTATCGGTTATCGGTATCGCCCAAAATATTAATATCGGTGCATCTCTATTATGATGCAGAGCATCCAGTGTCACAGGTCACCAACACACTGATCGTAGTGAATCAGGGACATTTAATTAAATTTACAAGAAGTCCAGTCTCAAAATGTTCTTCCCAGCCAGCACAAAATGCGAGTAAAAATCAGTGTTGGCGAGTATACGTATGAAACGCTGTCAATCGCCGGTAACATTTTAATGAGTTCTAACAAACGTGAACGACGCAGTCGACGGGACAGCGCATCATCGTCCCAAAAGTTTAAGCCTAGCCAATCAAAAGCCAATCATGCGCAAGAAGACGCGAAAGGGAACTCAAGTGATGGTCGATCATGAACGAGTTCAGTTTTTGTTGAACAGCATCCCGTAGGTTCTGTACAGGAAACAGAAATGATTAGTTCACCTCGCAAACTAAAACATTATATAAAATAACAACAACAACAAAAAAAAAAGTAATTAAGTGAAAAAATATTAAATATTAAAATAAAATATTACAAATGATACTAAAATAACACTGATTCAGCAGCCTTGATTCTGAAGGCATTTCACACATTCATATTCGTTATAGATCAGATCTCCTTATTAAAGGATCTTTTCTCTATTAACCAAACCAGGTAATTCACCAACTCTGATTTGAAACAAAATGAGAAAAATACAAGACTGTGTACCAAACATCTTTTACAAGGCAAGATGAAGCACAATGATTTTAGTATAATCAGATAAACATGAAATTATTGACCTACAGCAGTTTAAAGTATAAAATACAATACATTTGAAGTTTACAGCGAAATATTTGAATATATAGTACATTTACCATGATAACAGCATCTCTGATTATTAAACGCACGTTAAAGGGTTAGCTAATAAAAATTAATGTTGTCATCATCATCATTTCAAACCTGTTCTTTCTTCTAAGGAACATAAAAGGAGATATTCTGGTCAGTGTTGCCATCCATTATATGGACAAAAAAAAGTAAAGTTTTACATCTGTCAGACTCTCGATCACACCGAGCTAATCAATAGATTTCCAGTGACGGTATAAACACACATAATCGGCATGAGAAAATCTGCATAAATCTATCATAAACAATACCATTCAAAAGTTTAGAAACACAAAGAAATTTTTTTTAAATGCACCCATCTGTGCATCAATGTCCCTTTAAATAAATTAAAATACAATCAAACATTAATACTGTAAATTACTATTATGGATTTTTCAATGAAATGTTCAGTGCAAAGCCCCATTTTCAGCAGCCATTATGTTAGTCAATATTTTTAAATGAATGAATATTTTTTATTTTTAAATGACAGCATGTAGTGACATTTTTATTATAAAAAGACATTTATAATGTTACAAAATAATTTTATTTAAAATAAATACTGTTCTTTTGAACTTTCAATTCATCAAAGAATCCTGAAAATTTATATTGTTTTCCACAAAAATAATTTCAATATTGACAATAATCAGAAATGTTTCTTGATCATCAAATCCACATATTAGAATGATTTCTGAAGGATCATGTGACACTGAAGACTGGAGTAATGATGCTGAAAATTCGGCTTTAAAATCACAAATTACATTTTATAATACATTCACACAAAAAAACAGTCACTTTAAATTGTAATAATATTTCAAACATTTTTCTGTGTTTTTGTTTAAATAAATGCAGCCTTGGCTTGCAAAAATCAATTGAACAGTATAGGATATATAATCAACATTTCTCTCAACCATCCACAAAGACTTTATATCGCAGTGCATTCTGGGATTCCCTTCGAATGCCTTTGCGCCAGGACTGCACTTCGTATAATGCTTTGAAATGCTGTCTAGGTAGGTCACTACTACTGTAGGTTTCGGAACAGAACTATGATGAGAAAAACTTAATTCTTTCATATGTTGATGTTGAAACAGCCTCCAGTTTCCAAGCACAGACGTGCAGGTCAGCTGTACTGGTTTCTGCCCGACGGTTACCACAGAAACTGTCATCCAAACGCAAGAAAAAGAAGGTGAGTGATTTTTAGAAAGTTACTTGGTTTCACATCTCCTCGCAAATTCCTCATTTGACAGACTGTAACACACGCAGACCAGACGTGAGCAGCGCTGACAGTTATTAGCGTTCACGATTAATGATGCCTTGCACACAGTGTGCTCAGAGAGTTACACACACACACGGACGAGTTTGTGTGTGTAAGAGTCAGAGATCAGCTCCTTTATTTGGGAATCTGGTCATCTGTGAATGGATGACTAAATTAAACTGAAACAATATCCCGGTTTAAGCTGATAAAATCAGCTTTAACGTCCATCTGTGGATGAAACTGGGATAGTGATGGCTGCATGCTTCACAGAACATACTGCATACTATTTTTAGAAAACGGTATTCATAACAGTGCTTTTATTTCAGTTATTTCCAAACAACACACTAGCAACTTCCCACAACAGCCAAGTATTATAGTCATGAGTTCTGCGAGGGAAAGCACCTAACACTACTTTTAAAAATAATAAAATGTAATTTTGCGGTTTTAATACAATACATTTAGCATCTGACAAAAAAATGACAAATCTACTGTCGCAGCTTTAATCCAAAATGTGCAAAAATGTCTTGTTGTTGATATTACTGTTGATTGAAATATCACCTCACATATTACAGAATTCTCATTACATTTGCAAACTGCTCTTTTTTTTTTTGTTGCAAAGACATCCATTTGTTCTATACATATTTCACATACTATGCACAGTACACAGAGTTGTAATCGAAATTATTCAACCCCCATTGCAAATCAGGTTTATGTTTTAAGTTTAACTTTTAATGACTTCTGCAGTCTCAAAATTATTCACCCCCCTGAATAGATCAGCACAAATCTGCAAAACAGGTGTTGTCTCACTAATCAAGGGCTTCACTAGTTGGACCAGGTGTGCTTGAGCTAGAACACATGAAATATCTGAACTGGCAAGGTTTGTTGAGTGTCACATTTGACTGCATGTTAGATATATGGATAAGTAAAAAAAAAAAAATGGTTTAAAAAGTTAAAAGAAGATCTCATCACCCTTAACAAACGAGGAACAGGAAACAAAAAGATAGTGAAGGCACTAAATGTTCCTAGAGACACTATTGGAAGCATGGTTTGCAAGAAGAATGAAGCATATGCTGTAAAGAACTCTGTGTCCAGTTCAGCATGGTGGATCAGTGATGCTCTGCGGCTGATTTATATCCTCTGGCTCTGGAAACCTGCAGTGTGTGGAAGACAAGATGGATCCACTGAAGTATCAGGAAGTCCTGGGAGAAAACGTCATGCAGTCAGTGAAGAAGCTGAAGCTCGGGCGTCATTGGACCTTCACACAGGACAATGATCCCAAGCATACCTCAAACTCCACCAAGGCTTGGTTGCAGAAGAAGTCCTGGAAGATTCTACAGTGGCATCACAGTCACCTGACTCGAACCCCATAGAAAATCTCTGGTGGGATTTGAAGAATCGGGTCCAGCACACAAACCCAAGAATATTCCTGAACTGGAGGCCGTTGCTCATGAGATTCCTCAGAAACGCTGCCAGAAGCTGGTGTCTGGTTAAACTTCTCATTTGCAGCATGTCAGAACAGCAAAAGGGTTTTTTACTAAGTACTAAAGATGCTTCCCATGAAGGGGTTGAACAATTTTGAGAATGCAGAAGTCATTAAAAGTTGCATTTTCAGTTGAATTTGGGGAAACCACTTGAAACATTTGTTGTGTTGAGCTATTTCAATTACTTTTGTTTGATTTGTTCATTGCAAACAGCTGAAAGTCTGTACATTTTGTCAATAAACCTGATTTGCAATGGGGGTTGAACAATTTCGAATACAACTGTATATTGCATACAGCAAATTATGGTATTATGGAGTGATACAAGACATGAGTTTTGCAAGGGAAAGTACCAAACAAAACACTAAAAAACAAGTTTCGCAACTTTAATCTAATATGTGCAAAAAAAGTCTTGACTCAGTATTTGATAGGAAGGCCAAAAGTCAATAAAGAGAACCAAAAAATCCTGTTGCTGGTTCATCCCCTGCATTGAAGCATACAGTATTTCATGTAGTGTGTAAAGTTGCAAACTGCTCATTATTTTTGTAAATATACAGTAGTTAGTCATCCATTAGATCCATGCATACTTCACATATGTGACCCTGGACCACAAAACCAGTCACATGGGTCAATTTTTTTAAATTGAGATTTATACATTGCATGAAAGCTGAATACATAATCTTTCCATTGTTGTATGGTTTGTTATTATAGGACAATATTTGGCCAAGATACAACTACTGAAAATCTTGCAAAAAAAATCTAAACATTGAGAAAATCTCCTTTAAAGTTGTTCATTTATGTTCACGATTGTGCAGCATTCACTCACAAAAATACATGTTTTATATATTTACGATAGGACATTTACTAAATATCTTTATGGAACATGATCTTTACTTAATATCCTAATGATTTTTGGTATAAAAGAAAAATCGATAATTTTGACCCATACAATGTATTGTCGGCTATTGCCACAAATATACCCGTGCGACATGTGACTGGTTTTGTGATCCAGGGTCACATATTACACACACAGTATGCATACTGCAAATTACAAGTACCTTTGGAATTTGGCGATACAATACTAGAGTATCATAGCAACAATTTTTTGCAAGGAAAAGCACGTAAAAACACAAACAAATCTAGTTTTGCAGCTTTAATCCAATATGTGAGAAAATGTTTTGACTCAGTATTTGATCAGACAGCCAAAAGTGGAGAAAGTGTACTAAAAAAAGCCATAGTTGATATTGCATCTGTCACACTGCAAGTGCAAGGTCAAATTGACTGCATTGCATTGTGGGATAGTCTTAATGCAGTTGCAAACTGCTCTATATAATTAGTCATCCATTTGATCCATGCATACTTCACATATGCATAGTACACATATTGCATACTGCAAATTACAAGCAGCTAAAAGCTAAAAGTGTAGAACGGGATCATAGTTGATATTGTGGCTGGTTCATCCACTGCATTGTGGGATACAGTATTCCACACAGTGTGCACAATGACACACTGCTCATTTTTAAATGCAAATATAAAATATAAAAAAGGCTGTCTATCAGATCCATGCATACTTAAAGTCCGCGTGAACCGGAAGTTGCAAACGACTTTTCTCCAGTGCTGTGACGTATTTCCCAGTGAAACGGAATATTGAACAGAGGGCAGGGTTTAACTCTAGTGCTCCTCCTCTCCATCTCTCGCTCATAACAGACTAACGATTTAAGCGTGGTTAAGCGTTTCCCAAACCAAGCCGTCAAACCTACGTCATCAGAGAAGGAACGCCATTCCAGACCGGAAGTAACTTTTCAGACTTTGATTAAAAATTACGACGGCAAACAATTTTTTTCTGTGTTTTAACTTGCACGGATTAATTGTTCACCAAGACTAGTAATATGCGCTAACAAAGTAAATAGGGTCAATTTTGATTTCAGTTGGACTTTAACATACTACGCGCTAGTATTTATTTACAAATTACAAATAGCTTTAGGATAATAAAAAAATTTTTTTTTTTAACTTTAAAAAACTACAAATATTGTCCAATATGTGCAAAAATGTACTCAGTTTTTAATCACAAAACCAGAAGTAAAGAAAGATGTCCAAAAAAAATAAAAAAATAAATCACGTTGCTGGTTCATCCACTGCATTGTGGGATACAGTATAATTTGTTTTGTAATAAATAGTCATCCATTTGATGAATATTATGCACAGTACATATTGCATACTGCAAATTATGAGTAGTATTATGATTGTGTGATGTAACACATGAGTTTTGCAAGGGAAAGCACCCGACAAATTACAAATCTACCGTCGCAGCTTTAATCCAATATGTGCAAAAATGTCTTTCCTCAGTATTTGATCATACAGCTCATAGGTCATAGAGACATACTGCTAATATTTTGAAATGCAAATACTTAAATGCATACTTATGTCCATACTTTATTG
The DNA here is from genome assembly GCA_021554675.1 of Leuciscus idus. Classification (NCBI taxonomy): domain Eukaryota; kingdom Metazoa; phylum Chordata; class Actinopteri; order Cypriniformes; family Leuciscidae; genus Leuciscus; species Leuciscus idus. Next base: position 34,449,819 of record CM038638.1, on the reverse strand, counting down.
CATACTTCAAAAATACTAGGAGTGATATTAGGACTGGGTGATTTTTCTACACTTCACAGCTAATAATGGGCCGAACTGCTTTACTTTAAATCTTTACGCTGAGAAAATACAATTTATCTTTGTAATATAAACTTTTACAATGAGTGGGGAGGAGGGGAATTGCATTGAATTTCCATTAAAAACAACTATATTATGATATATAGTGGCTTTAGTCGTACCACCCACCCCTACAAGATGCCATATTTAAATGACCAATCAAAACAAACAGTTTGCTGTCAAATAAACATCAATATATCATCCGCCTCTGCTCTATCTCTCTCTATCTCCGTCCTCCGACACATGTTTGAGTTCAGACGCGTAACATCCATCAGCTAATCATTACAACCTCAGGTCTCGACCCGCGTCCAGCGCAGGATCATGATGGAGGCGCACACAGATCGGCTCTGACTTCAGGAAACACACAGAGGAAGCCATCGAGCGCTGCGTTGTCTCGAGTGCCACTTCGGGTTATTTATTTGGACAGGCGAAAGGTTCAGACGGGATTCCTCCACGACCCGTACACTTAACGGCAGATGAGCTGGTGGAGAAGGATCATGTCTCTGAACCCGGTCTGACCTGTCAGACACACACACACACACACACACACACACAAACATAAACATCACTCCCCTCCTGTCTGGAATCCCACTTTATCTGTGTTTTAGCGGGACGGGCGGCAGACCTTCACACACCCTCTAATAACACGCTGTTTGTAACAATCAGGCCTTTGTGAAGGTGCTGTTGTGATGGATCACTAGCTTTGAAAACATACACCTGCTTTCCTTCAGGTCCTGGAGCTCGACGACAAGCAGCACTTGACGGCTCAGATCAGAGAGTCAAACGTCACTATATTACTGCTCAGTTTTTTTATTTAGTGATGTGAACAAACAATACACTGAGGTTTAGATGATTATGTAAAAATCTGGTTATATTTTCAGACATCATAAAATTTCATCTTGATATTAAAGGCCCTTTAGTCGCATTCATATTCATAAACCTTACAGGCTTATACATTTAAAAACTGCTGTGAAAGTCTTTTAGGACAGCATAAAAAAAGCATAGGGTGGACAGTGCTGAGTATGCAGTGTTATGTTAGTGTAATTGAGATATACTTTTTTATTTTTAATTTGATTTATCTTTGTATTTTCAATTTTAATCGTAGTTCATCTTAGCAACTTTTGTTCGTTTTTTGCCGGGGGTTTTTTCAGTTAAGGTTGCAGTAATTTTGTTGTGCGTTTGTGTCATTTTATTAGTTACATTTTTAGTAATGTTAGTGTGTTTATAATTTTTTTACTTTAAATCTTAGTAATTTTGTTGTGCATTTTTGTCATTTTATTGTGGGTTTATAAAAACATTTAAGTTATTTAAGATATTTTGTTGTGCATTTGTAATTGTTTTGTAATTTTTTTTTTGTAATATTGTTGTGTGTGTGTCTTTTTTTTGGATTAAAATCTTAGCCATTTTGTTGTGCATTTTTTAGTTAAATTTTTAGTAATTTTATTGTGTTTATATAATTTTTTAGTTCAAATCTTAATTTTTTAGTTACATTTTTATTAAATTAGTAATTTTAGTTATATTTTTAGTCACTTTGTTGTCTGTTTATATCTTTTTTTAGTTAAAATCTTTGTGTGTTTGTCACTTTATTGTGTCTTGTATGTCTTTGTCAAGTTATTATTTAAAAAAAAAAAAATATATATATATATATATATATGTCTACATAATTTTCATAAATGTTTTATTTTAGTTTTATTTTGGTGCATCAAGACTGAAAATGAGAAATATTGCTAGCGGAAATAAAAGTAGATTTTATTTTATTTCAGTTTATGTTTATTTTATTTCAAGTAAGTTGTTTATTAGTTAACTATAACAACCCTGCAGTGTAAACAAGAGCAAAAATCTATGCTTCAACAAGAACATAAATGGTGTAAAGTCTCACTGATGCATGAACTGAACGAACTGCATCTAGAAGAGAGAAGACATGACAGTGACCTCAGACCCACAATGACTTACTGGTGACTGACCACTGGATTGCATAACTGACCCTGTCTACTTCAGTGTCATTGGGCAACAGCTTGGCTGTGTGAAACGACTACAGCAAACAGAGTAATGTGTAAAACAGTGCAAGACTGCACCGTAATGTAAGGCTGAATCGACCAGGTTGTTGTTTAAAATGAAAGGGAGTGAAATAGGAAGTGAAGGATTCGGAGAACTACAACTAACCACTGATTATCCTCAACCGGCCGGTTTTCCTTCACTCCACGACCACTAATGCTTTCTGGTCTCCATTATGAAACTAAACCTGGTCTATAGGGCACACATGTGGTCTTGTCTGTCTTGCTCTTTTTCCTTTCTCGTTTGCCTAAATCAACTGTGAATCGCATAGTAGAGACATATAATGGAGAAAACCCTTTTTGTTTTGAAATAAGTGCAATATCACTCAAGAAAGAGCTTTGCTGATCTGATCACGTACAATTATTGTATTATTTTTTGTCATGCAACATTTTACATTCATAAATGCACATTTTCAGGACTTTGCTTTAATAGCTTTGAATTCTTTAAAGAACCCAAACATTTGTATTGCATGCAAGATTTCTGGTGTATTAAATATTAGATAATATAACATGCTTTATTTCAGAATTTAATATTCCCCTTTTAGAATATTTGTGTTCTTTGTTGCAAAAAAACAAAAACAAAAAACAGCATAATTGTGATTGATATTGCTTTTATACAACAATTAATTCAATAAACAAATGTTACATTTCAAATAACTTATGTTTTATACACCACAATTCCAGACATGTTCACTCCAACGAACAAATATAGTTGAAAAACTAAATGTAGCAACACATGGTAATGGCCTTTCTAAATGAATTGGTGTTTTTAAACAAATTAATTCAGTGAATAATTGATGAGGCACTCATAAAGACAGCTGCTTCTTTTCATTGTGGAATGACTCAGTGCTTTTGAACAAATCGGTTGAGAGAATGATTCAAAATGATTCACTCATAATTTTTTTACTGATTCAAATATGTGCTCTTGTTTTGAACCAGTTCAGTGAATGATTCAATGACTCGACCCCTTTCTTTTGGAACTGAATGAATCAGTGTGCTTGAATGAATCGGTTGAGTTAATGATTCAACGATTCACTCATAATTTGGTTACTGTATGAAATCGGTGCTCTTGTTTTGAATCAGTTCAGTGAATGATTCAATGAATCACAACCCCTTTCTTTCGGAACTGAATGAATCAGTGTGCTTGAATGAATCGGTTGGGTTAATGACTCAAATGACTCACTCATAGTTTGGTTACTGAATAAATACGGTGCTCTTGTTTTGAATCAGTTCAGTGAATGATTCAATGACTCACAACCCCTTTCTACCATAACTGAGTGAATCAGTGTGCCTGAATGAATCAGTGTGCCTGAATGAATCAGTTGAGTTACTGATTCAATGATTCACTCATAATTTGGTTACTGTGTAAAATCGGTGCTCTTGTTTTGAATCAGTTCAGTGACTGATTCAATGAATCACAACCCCTTTCTACCATAACTGAATGAATCAGTGTGCCTGAATGAATCAGTTGAGTTACTGATTCAATGATTCACTCATAATTTGGTTACTGTGTAAAATCGGAGCTCTTGTTTTGAATCAGTTCAGTGACTGATTCAATGAATCACAACCCCTTTCTTTCATAACTGTATGAATCAGTGTGTTCAAATGAATCGGTTGAGTCAATGATTCAACAATTCACTCATAAAGACAGCCATTTGTCACCACCTACTGGTGTATTATGTAACTAGCAAAAAGAGTCACTGACAAATAGTTTTATTCTATGACAATTTCTATTTGAACTGACATTTTCAATTCTAAAATATAGGCCAAATGTGGAAATAAATCAAATGTATTTATTTTTGTGGCCAGGATCAGAGTTAAACATTGAATAAAAAAATAAAAAAACAAGATGTTACATGAAAACTAAAACAGGGTATTCATCTGCAGTGTGCACATATATTCTGGTTATCATTACAGCGTCATCCACAAGAAATGAGCCAGACAAAAACCTTCAGGCATCTGCAAAAATCTGGCTACCACTATTATTACATAAACAGAAATGTTTCAAATGAAGATAACATTAAATACTGAGCAGTGGACGAGGCAGCAAAGCTAGTTTACATTCTCAGCCGAGCGTCTTGATAACAGGCCAAGAGAAATATGAGACATTTAAAATGTGTGCATTAACATAATTTATTGGGCTCCTACTAAGCTCAAGTGTTCTTCGCAGTTGTCCCGTTTTTTTTTTTTCGTTTTTTTCCTGGGGCCTGAGACAAATGACGGGCCCCGCCTCGGGAGCGGATGGGAGTAAGAAATCACCAACGGTCGGTAATCGCTTAAAACAACACCATATTTACCCGAGTAATAAGCGCCCGGCGTTCCAGGCCGTTCCCCTCTCCCTCTGATTGGGATTTGGGACCGCCGACGAAAAAGCCCACTTGATTTACGTCCAGTTATTTGGGAGCGCTTTCATTCGGAGTCGGGAGGAGAGGAAACAAAGAGGGGAGCGATTTCATAACTCTTTGTATATGTCTGGAAGTCGTCCACACATTCCGATTTTTAACCAATTTACGTCCAAACGGAATGACCCCGGAATTAATGAGCTTCTCGCCTCGAGTTCCCTCGAGTAAATCATCCCGTACGGCTCCGATCGTCTCCCTGCTCCGCGATAACAGACAGATGTGGGTCCTGAAAAAAAAAAAAAAAAAGAAAATCCCACTCATTGACACGTTCTGTCTATCCGCCGGGATATATTTCACTCCCAGTGCGCCAGGCACTGTAAACGGGGCTTTTAAGGGAGTTTTAGGGCCGGTGATGAACGAGCGAAGGCTCAGCGTGGAGGTCAAAGGTCGCCGTCTTAGCTTCACATTGCTGCCTAGATTGTTGATGTTATGCGCATTTCTCTCTCCAGGGGCTTTTCAGTTTCCATTCGTCCTTCCCCGGGAACATTAAAGTTTTATTCGTGTGATTTAATAGCTCTTGTTCCCTTTAAATTAACATTTTGGAGAGGTAATTGCTAAATCATCCAGGGCACATTTATCCTGCGTAAAATTATGACATCATTGGTGGACGTTAAAGCCCGAATAGAGGATCAGCGCTGGAAATAAATCGGGGTGCATTTTACACGACTTCATCTAAAATCTATTTACATGATTCTGTGTTCTGCGATGATAGTGTTTTACAGTCGAGAGGAAAAGAGTGACTGCATGTCCCTGCAGGAGATCCAGTGCCGGCGAGCTGCTGTTGGCACACCATTTACAAGTCCAGCGTTTGCCTGGAACGGATTACTTACACACACCGCTGTCGGGGAACTACAGAAAGCTTCTTTTACACACGTCACCAATTAACAACTTTATACGTTTCATTCAATCACAAGTGCCAAACATTTACGAACAGTGTTCTAGTGTTTTGCCAGGATGAGAAGTTTATCTGTATATCATCTCTTTTAATTCCTTTGATAACTGGTTTAATTTTCTGTGCTGATTATTTTAATCCCTTTCTGCACTGTAAACCCGAGTAAGTTGGCAAAACTCAAATTTTTTAAGTTAAGAAATTCAAAGTTTAAGTGAGCAGAACTGGCAGATTTTTACACATTTTAATTGTTCTTAACTTGAAATGTTTAAGTACACTCATTCATGCATTTAACTTTAAACTTTCATTTAATCTCAATGTGAACACTTTTATTAGTATAAACTTAGCCAGCTTTAACAAGCTAGTTTGCTAACATATTAATTTGCTAACATGTTAACAATATACAGTAGCACTTGCTGTATGAGTGCAGGAATATAAAGCTTGCTCTCAAATCAAGCTCATGCACACTCGTCACCATGATGGTCACTATCCTAAAACCAACATTAACAGAAACTCTTCTAAATTAGCATAAAAAAAAAACATTAATCACTACTAAATCTCCCACTTAACATTAATCTTGCACAAAAAAACCCCCATTATATTACACTTAATTTGAGCATTTACTCTCCCTTTCGAGTGCCATCGGCAAAGCATGCTGGGAAATAGACATCCCAGCCGTTTCAGTTAAACTTAAGTTCGTCTAAATTAAAAGAAATAATTTCATAAAACTCAAAACAATGAAACAGTTCAGTTTACTTAAAATATATCAGTTCTGTGAACTTGACAGAAAAAGAAAGTGCTAAATACACACAAAAGTTAATTTGACTGAACTAATTAGTTTAATTTAAGTTTCTCCTACTCAAACCAGTTAATTATTTGAGCGTTAGGGTGTAAAGCACTTTGAATTACCACAGTGTATGAAATGTGCTATATAAATAAACTTTAAACCTTTCCTAGTGATAATACAGTATGAACATTTCAGTGCTTAAAACTTCAATATCACTGCAAAAACTAACATGTTTTTGAACGCAGAATATAGTTTAAAAATGCAAATTATATAAAAAAAATTTTTTTTAAATAAGTTGCATCTGTAAACATGAATTAAATGCTGAAAAAAAAAATATTATTCATTGTTATTAGTTTATGTTAGAACATGCATTAGCTAATAAGATCATATTTCAAAGTGTTGCCATAGCAACAGAACACTTTCACATTATTAATATTAATGAGTGCGCCAGGTATGTTAGACTACATTTACACTGCATATGCATATATATATATTTTTTTTTAAATAAATAGATCCAATACATATTTTTTAAATAAATATCTAATTATTTTGATTAAATCGAGAAATTACATCGAAAAAATATCTTTGTATTACAAGTCTTCTGAAATGTCTAACATATTATAGTTACAGAGGGGATTTTAAATATCTCTTTTTATAACTCCATAAATCACAAAAAAATACTGTCATCAGCCAGAAAAAACAAATACATTTTCACCATTTAAACCAAGTGAATGATATACTATAAAAAACCTTCAGAATATACATAGGAATAAAACCATTGAGATAAAAAACTCCCCGCCTTTAAAGATATGCATTATATTTGAAATCTACAAATGCAAATAGATGAGGTGCGGTAAACGTAACTGTGTATTTTGGATGTTTTCTTTTCATAAGTCTGAAAGAAGACACGTTATGGAAGCAAAGTAGCCATAAATCTCTAAATTAACTGTTCTCATATTTCCTGCATCTCTGAGCAACACATGCACTGATGGACGGCCACATTTACCCACAATGCACAAGCACACGACACACGCTAGGGCTGTGCAACGATTAATCGAATTCAAAATAAAAGTCTGTGTTTACATGATATAACCGTGTGTAGTGTGTATAATTATTTTGGATAAATACACACAAATGCATGTATATATTTAAGAAATATTTGCATGTATATATATGAATGAATGAAGAAATTTATTTCAGACATATCAAAAATAAACCAAACAAAACATCAAAAAACTTACTAATAACTTGAATAAGCATAACTTTCAATAAACAATAAGTAACATTAGCCAACACAGACATGTCTGAAAAGGAGTAGGAAGAAGTATACACTTATTTAATCTTACCCCTTTTTCCATAACTTAGTAAATTATTATTATTATTATTATTTCATTTACCACATATTTATATCTTATTTATATTTATCTTATACTATACTTTGTACCTTTTTTGATATATACTGTATATATATAATTTATTTATATTATTTATTTATTTATTTATATATAAATATTTTATATATAAATAAAAAAAATCTTAAATATATACATGCATGTGTGAGTATTTATATTTACAAAATAATTATACACAGTACACACGCTTATATTATGTAAACAAACTTTTATTTTGGATGTGATTAATCGTTGCACAGCCCTAACGCATGCATCCTTTTATTATCATATCAAAGTCCATATATTCTAATATAAGCATTCATTTTTGTTAATATTAGTATCGACTTGCCATTAAATCACGTGCTTTTGACGTCTCTACCCTCCGATCAGCGTTCACCACAGACCAAGGCACGTCACTGCATTTACAGAGCGATTAAACAAATCGCTTTACTCAAGTAAAGTTTGGTGCGCCGTGCCGTTGTGTTACAGTATTACTCTCAGAGTACCGGTTAAGCAGATTTATGGATTAGCCCTCCTGACAGTTGTCTGTATAAATCTGGTCTGTCTGCAATTACGGCCATTACATACTTCAGCCACTTTAAAATAAACTACGGCACGATGTCAGCCTGGGGTTCGGAGATTAAGCAGTTCTTGGCCGGCGTTTCCAAGGGAACACCTTGATGGCTATAATTACTGTCATGTTTCCAGAGTGATGAGAGACACCAGAGGTCCAAATAAAACGTAAAATGGTTTCGATATAATAGATGGGTATCTCTTTGTTTAGAAATTCCACAGGCCATCTGCACATTTGGGAGCTTTTCTTCGCCGCGCTCGTGGTTTATTGAAGAAGCGTCATGTATGTTTTAGTGTTGACTTTGATGAAGCGCTGATGCCGGTTAAATACGGCCTGACTAATCCTACGGGTGTGTTTATGGAAGCTGTTGGACTGTGTTGGCATGCCCACTGTCAGCACCCCGGGCATCTGCTCCTCCAATGCCTAAAATGGCACGAACAAAAGGCTGACGGGCTCTTGAAAACACGACGATGAGACCCTGGAAACCAGAAGTCCCATGGGTGCAATCATCTGGCGATTAATGCACTTCAAAGGCCGTGGAAATGGAGAATGGTGAATGACGAATGGTGTTTGTTTGAAACATTACCTACACTTACACAGATGCATCTTTCTAAGGCCATATAGGGTGTTTGCAATGGAAATATTAATATACGATTAGAAATTAGAGTCTCTTATGCTCATCAAGGCTGCATTTGTGTGGTCAAAAATACAGTAATATTGTGTAATATTATTAAAATTTTAAATAATGTTTTTTTTTATGTGTAATTTATTCCTGTGATCAAATCTGTATTTTCAGCATCATTACTCCAGTCTTCAGTGTCACATGATCCTTCAGAAATCATTATCATATGACGATTTGATGATCAAGAAGCATTTCTGATTATTATCAATGTTAAAAACAGTCATATTTTTGTGGAAACTGTGATAATTTTATTTCTCAGGATTCTTTGATGAATAGAAAGTTCAAAAGAACAGCATTTATTTGAAATATAAATATTTTGTAACATTATAAATCTCTTTACGGTCACTTTTGATCAATGTAATGCAGCCTTGCTGAACAAAAGTTGTATCAATTTCTTTAAAAAAAATCTTACTGACTATAAATATACATACATATACATATATATATATATATATATATATACACACGTTAGATTAAAGTAGTTAACATGAACTTACAATATTTCTTCTCCAGCATTTAGTTTGTGTTAAATCCAACATTTACAAACACATTTTTTTAAATTGGAAGTTGTATCTGTTAACATGAGTTAATGCACTGTCAACTAATGAACAATGCACAATAGTATTTGTGTTAGAAACATTACAATGATAACTCTTTTCTAAGGCCAACAATACGGGGTGTTTGAGGCGGAAAAGATTTACCTGACAGAGCCTCGGAATGGCTTGGAAAAAGCCCGTTTATATGATAGTTTTGGCACGTGAAAACAGAAAATCTGTGGGAGCGTTTAAGTCTGAGGTGGTATGATAGATCAGTCATTTTGCAGCCCAAACCACTATTTGATGTAGCCTTTCATAAGAGTTTCTATTTAGGGATCTTCTGCCCACATTGGGTGCATCCACTTAGAAGAATTTGCCTGTGGAAATATTATTTAGCCATTCTTGGAAACATTATGTGGTATTGAAGCTCTTCTCCCTTAAAGTCAACATGAAGCAGCATTAGTAGGCCATTTTACTTCCCTAATGTGTCATTTTATGGTTGAAAATGGGTTTTAAAAAATGGGCGGGGCTTGATTTACCCCTTCAGGATTTGATTGGCTCGTAAAAAGTCTCTTTATGACAGGTGGTTGATGACATCACCTGAAAGCAAGATTTCAGAGACGGAGAGTTATTGCATTTTCATGAAAGGTTGTAAAGATAAACATGATGATCAACTATGCATAATAAAGAAGAATTTGCTAACCCTTTTTTAAAATAATGGTTAATAATGGGGGTTTGAAACTTTTTTTTTTTTACTTTTGTTGTATATGCAATCTAATCTAATATAATATTATAAGTATAAGACTTGAAAGTAGTCAATTTCATCCCTTAAAACTCATCTTTGATCACCAAAATTACATATTCAAATGTCTTAATGTCTTAAAGGAGCGTGAATGTAACTCGACACCCTTGCCTCATTTACTATACGCGGTTCTATGAATATGCAAATGAGCCCCGCCTCGACTCACTCACTCAGCTCAGAGATCCACTGGTTGACGATCACACGTTGATCTGATTGGTTACAAGGTAGTTTGTGACGTCAGAAACACCAGCGATTTCAAAGCGTGTTTTTGAGACTGTCTTTGGTTCACTGCAGTTTTAAGGAGGAAATACTCAGCAATGGTGTCGACTTATGAATCTACACATGGTTTGTCTTAAAGCACATTAAAAACACCATATAGAAACATAAACTACTTTAAAAGCTGGATTTCCACCACTGGGGGACTTTAAATGTCCTAATTGAACTAAGGCCTATTCCTGGTTTAATCTAAGCGCTGTCTGTGAATCCAGGCCTACATGTCCTATTGAACGGATTAGAAAAGGATTATCCCACTCCTATCAAAACAACTGAAATTTCAATCGGTTTGGGCATTTTTATTCTGATCGATGTGTTTACGTGGAGCATTTTCACTCGGACTGGGCTTTTAAAGGGGGGGTTGATTATGATTTCACTTTTCTAACTTTAGTTAGTGTGTAATGTTGCTGTTTGAGCATAAACAACATCTGCAAAGTTACAACACTCAAAGTTCAAAGCAAAGGGAGATATTTTTTTTAAGGAATTGCTTTTTAAGGACTACAACAAACGGCTGGTAGAGACTACACCACATTCCTCCCGGGTTAGTGACATCACAAACCCTAGAATTTACATAAACCCCGCCCCCTGAACACGAGTTATAGATTATCATGACAGAACATGCTAATCAGTGACTAGAAGATAACTACACATAAGCTGCATAAATTCATCAACTAACCATTCAGAAATGTCCTGTTGCTTCTACATGTTGTCACTTCTTCTTGAGTCTCTCCATCATTGTCTGACTCCGGTTTGAACATAAAAGGCTAAAAGTTTTTGAAATGTTCAGCGCATGTCTGTGTGAGGTAAAAGGACACAAGCTCTTGAAGCTCCGCCCCCTGTGCCGGGAGCATCAGCTCATTTGCATTTAAAGGAACAGACACAAAATGGTGTGTTTTTGCTCACCCTCAAAAAGTGACAACTTTAACATGCTATATAAAAATATCTGTGGGGTATTTTGAGCTAAAACTTCACACACTCTGGGGACATCAGAGACTTATTTTACATCTTGTGTAAAATACCCCTTTAAACCAATTGTAAGTGGAATACAATGCCTCATGTAAACCCCACTGAAAAAGGAGACTCTTGTTTCCAACTAGATGCCAGGCCCCTTGTTCCTTACGCCAAATGGAAAACGTCTTTGTCTGACAACAAAAAATTATTACTCACATAATCTACGCCACCAAGCGAGGATTTTCCATTCCTCCAAGCGTCCTTGTTGTGCTCAAACGGGCTGGTCAGAAAGAGAAAAAAGCAATGAATTTGAAAGAAAAGCCAATGCCGAGGATCATCCCTCTTTCAGCACAAGGGGAGACACACAGATCCCCGATCGATCTCTTTTATTTCAGAACGCGTGCCAGCGAGTGAAGCGCTCACTCAGAGATTTAGAGCCGACTAGTTACAGTACCACTGCTGAGACAAAAAAAAGCCATTCAAAACCACAGGTATGATTTATGAATGGGGACCAGAGACCAGCACAATATTAATTGTAGGAAATGCAAGGCTAGGCCAGAGATACGTCCAAGATATACTTTCCCTGGCTCCTGAACCTATGGAAAACCTGGGTGGCCCTCATGACCGCTTCCTTTGGTTTTCAATGGTAATGCCATTGCTTCGGTCTGCGTGTCAACCTCAAACACTGGACGCGGGTCGACTTGTTTGCACTCTCGCAAACTCCAACAACAGCTTATGTGTTAGTGGCTAACAGTTTCCATTGTGCGCTACGCCAAAATCAAGCCTTGACTTCGTTTTGCATCGGTTTCATATTGTGGAAAGCCACATTGGTCAGCTGAAAACACTTAATAGTTCCTCATAATTTAGTCAGAGATCTTGGTTTTGGATCGACTGACTGCTGAGTGAAATTCATTTGCTGTGACGTTTAGTTGAGGTGCGATTTCTTAACAGGACACACCCGGAAATATTACAAAAACCTTGCAGTGAATTATTACTATAGACGCTGCTGAAGTCATTACTGCCTGATATCTGGTGATGAAGGGGATTGCAGAGAGAGATCATCCGGTTTAATATTCAATAGAAAACATTTGAAAGGGTCACAACTGAGATCCTTAGACTGTAATGAATCAGTATGTTTAGTATATAGTATAATTATATATATATATATATATATATATATAAAATGTGTGTGTGTGTGTGTGTGTGTGTGTGTGTGTGTATACATATATATGCACTAAAAAATTTGAGTTAAATAAAATGTAATTTTAATATAGTTAATATTATATTTTGTATATTGTCACAGATTGTCAACAAAATATTGATTGAATTCACATACAATTTTATATATATATATATATATATATTTTTTTTTTTATATACATTTAAAATAGTATTTTAGCACATTTTTCATAACAATAAACGTAAAATTCTGTAACTTTTTTTAAGTTCACTTTTTAAAACTTTTTTCACTTCAGCAATAATCTCCCAAGTGTCGTCTTTAAAAAGACATCAAACTTCAGTCTTTCGCTCTAAAGCATCCAAGTTTTATGACAGTTTAAGTTGGAAATTACATTTTCAGGTCTATGCTCAAAAAGTGAATAAATGGATTATAAATACAGCGTAAATATAATTTAGTGCCATAAACATACAAAATGTGACCCTGGACGACAAAACCAGTCACATGGGTAAATTTTTTGACCTGAATAAATAAGCTTCCCACTGATGGTTTGTTATGATATGACAATATGTGGCTGAGATACAACTATTAGAAAATCTATTTCTGACGGGTGAATCTGAGGGTGCAAAAAAAATCGAAACATTGAGAAAATCTCCTTTAAAGTTGTTCCTTTATGTTCATGATTGTGCAGCATTCACTCACAAAAATAAATGTTTTATATATTTACGGTAGGAAATTTACTAAATATCTTCATGGAACATGATCTTTACTTAATATCCTCATGATTTTTGGCATACACGAAAAATCGATAATTTTGACCCGTACAATGTATTGTTGGCTATTGCCACAGATATACCCGTGCGACATGTGACTGGTTTTGTGGTCCAGGGTCACAAATATTAAATAAAATACACCATCAAACTAAAATATAGTACATTAATTTCACTGGTCATTTTTGACCCACACGCGAAGAGCACCAGAGCGTTAAACTGGTCAAAGCTGTTATTCCCACCATAGATTTGGAGTATAAACTCCAGCATGGACGTTCATCACCTCTTCATGCATGGACATCCCTCAGTTCCCGTTTCTGACGAGAACACCCTGCTGATGTCACTACGGGCCTTCGCTTGCCATTCCTGCTAAAGCTGGCACCATTAAGAGAGCCTCATGTTTTGTGAAATAACAGAGGATGTAAGGCCCATTACTCTATATTTGTAATATTGTAAAGAGGTAAGTGGAAGCCAGTGGAACATTTTGTAAATCTCGAGTCACCCCAAACCACTGCGCGGACGATGAATGCGCCGGGCTCTCCAACAGGATTTCCCCTTAGACTCGCTCACCACAGCCATGATGAGAATAACAGAGAGGGCATTATTTTTCCTCAACAGTTCGGGAAGGTGATAAAGGGCTCTCAAATCCTCTCACAGGGTGTAGCGGTACACACGCATTAATTCACATCGACAAAAAACTGTTTCCTAGCATCAGGATTTTCCCTCATTCGCCTCAGCTTTCAGCAGTTTGCAGTCGTCTAGCGTAGCGCTAGGCTAGTTAACACCCTGTGCACGCCGGACCCTCAGACAAATATTGCACAGAATTCCATAAAGCCACCATTTTAATATTATATTTTGTATATTGTCAGCAGATTGTCAACAAAATATTGATTGAATTAATATGCAAATGTTGTATGTGTACAGAATATGGATATCAAAAATAATTTTGATATAATTTAATGTATAGTTTTTGAAAATAAATAAATCAATAATTGTGAAATAAAAATTATGATGAAATATTCATTATCTAAATGATTTTGTTTATTTCCCTCCAAAATTATATATACATATATATAGAGAGAGAGAAATAAACCAAATCATTCTTTTGACAATTTGATGCTGTCATGTGATTGGTCCACAGCTGATTTTTTGTTGTTGTATGTATACATTAAATATGCATTAATGCATATTTTCTGAATTTTATTATTTTATATATATATATATATATATATATATATATTTATTAGATATAGAAAATATGCATTATTTGATCAAAAGTGACAGTAGAGACATTTCGATGTTATAAAAGATTTATAACTGTTTCCGCAAAAATATTAAGCAGCACAACTGTTTTTAACATTGATAATAATAGAAAATATTTCTCGAGGCACCAAATAAATTAATCACATTTATAAATCAGTATTCAACTACAAAAGTTCTTTTAAATTGTAATGATATTTCACAACATCTGTTTTTACTGTACTTTTGATCAAATAAAAATGCAGCTTTGACGAACATAAGAGACTTCTTACAAAATTCCATAAAGCCACAATTACAAAACAGTTCAGCTTGGCCAATGTTGAAATAACAATATAGACTAATCTGACCTTAATTCAGTCGGATAACGACACTAACTCTGCAACTGAATTAAATCAACTCTGAACTAAACTGATCTGAATAATGACACTTATCTTCTGTAGAGCTGCTTTACAACTGAAATTTAATTTATTTTGTAATTTATGAATTTTGCAACATTAGCTATGTTTCCATTTAAAGTTGTGAATTTAGCTTAATGTGCAAAATTGGAATAATGCATTAAAGCAGTGTTTCCATCACATGAGTTCAAGAGAACAATCGTCACTTCCAGGGAAACTGGCGCAAAATATCTGTAATAAAGTTGAAGTTTCTGCAATCAGGGGAGAAACTGTGGCTCTTCCTCCATCATAAATGACTCGCGTCTCAAAGCGGCAGACGAAACGCAATAATCATGTTCTCTCTGGCGTTTGGGAACGCAATCGTGAGAGACGCTTCTGGAGGGAAATAAACCAAATCATTCTGATGACAATTTGACTTTTCAGAACAATCAAACCAACATCTGAGATGCTGTGATGCGATTGGTCAGCTGGTTAGACCAGTTATCCAATCACATCCTCAGCTGAGGCATAGTCATGTGACTTTTTGTTGTTGTTGCGCATTGATGAATTTATTCGGTAGTTTTTGTGCATGTTTTCTTATCTTATAAAAAATGATCTGTCTAAATTTTTTTAGAATTGATGCACATCTTGCCGTTTCCATCTTGCATTTTTTTTTTATGCAATATCCCAAAATGTGCATAAAAGTGGATGGAAACAGTTATTGACAAAGTCTGTAAACTTAAATAACACTGAATAAAATGGAGCTGAATTATGGCATTAGTGCTGCTTTACAGCTGGAATGGAATTTGTTTCGCAATTAATGAATTTTACGACATTCATTTGACTATTTATTAGTGTGAAGATGCTTTGGAACAATCTATATTGTATTATTAGAATCTATATGTATTAATATTGTTCACTTCCTACTAAAATTGCAATCAAAATGACTGTTTTCAAACAGGTTTCCTAAATTTTTCCCTCTCTGCCCAAACTCACATCATTTACTCTAACATGTGTCATGCCAGGCTGTTCCAGCAAACAAATTAGCATTTCCAAAGTGTCATATCTTTACATTTCTCTGGGAAATCAACCTAGTTACAGCTAACATATGATATCCACCTTATTTTACTTAGTTATTTTACCTGTACAAAAACAGTCCGTTATGTTGCTTGATTTTGCAAACTTTGCACATTTTTATTCATTCTCAATCATAAACACACTGGTTTGTAGCACAGTAGTTTTATTCTTGCTATTCTTATAGTTGTTTCCCTATAGCGGCTAATGAGCACTAGCTAACTTCTGCATTGCTAAATAAAGTGGATAGACTCTGAATATTAAACTGAGATACAAGAAAGTATCTATCATGGAAAGATTACACTTCACCCTTGTGTTTTACATTGGAACATGAACACATAAATACATTTCCTAAAAGCGAAGGTCTCATTCCTGTGGCTTTTTATCTTGGTTTTCCCCCGTAATCCTCATATACATGATTCATTACGGCAGGAAGTTGTTCCTCTTCTTAAGTATAGTCAGTTGAAAATATTTGTTTTCTTTGTGTTTTCTTTATTGCTCTGATCTCATTTTACTGGCTCTAGTAGCACGAATGCACTTTTTTACATTTCAAGTCTGAGGTAAAAACACTCATAAACGATAATTTTACCTGTGGGATGTGAGATTGTTTTTCCCTTCTGGCAGGCCTGAGTATGAAATATTTGGCAAACCATCTGCTAAAATTATTACAAGACGTGACTTCCTTTGAAAAAGTGCCTGCAGCTCAAAACACTGTTTGTCAACGGACTCACGGCCTATTTGGTCAATGCATCTTCCTGTCATCTGTACAGTTATGGATATTATGAATGTCTTTTTTAACTATTTACCCCTAAATACCAGATATACAATATCTATAAGAATATGTTGTTTGGTAGTAGTAACATGATTTACATGTATTCATTTAGCAGATGCTTTTATCCAAATTGACAATAGATTAATGCACATTGTTTGCAAACATTAACAGCGTTGCAAGTGTGCCAGAAATGTGATTTGAGCACTTCATTGTTTTAAGAAACAGGAACTTGGAACAACTTGGAAAATAAAACACAAGGGTGAAGTGTAATTTTTCCATACGTACTTTCTTGTATCTCAGTTTAATATTCAGAGTCTATATCCACTTTATTTAGCAATGCAGAAGTAAGCTAGTGCTCATTAGCCGCTATAGGGGAACAACTATAAGAATAGCAGTAAACGATAAAACTACTGTGCTTGATAATGAATAAAAATAATATGATAACAAATACCAGTTTGGGACAAATTGGAACAGAAAAAGTCGAGCTGCATTTCAAATACACCCACTATTTCTTTCCTATTAGTCTTAATTTCTCAGTTCGTCATGATGTCACACGACTAATAATGTCATTATGTTCGTTTCTGCATTATCTAGAAACTGAAATGAGGTCTGAATATGATTTTATGTAGCACTGTGAACAGCATATGTGGAAATAAAATTGGTATGCATTATTTTGGTTTGCTTGTTTTACTCGTATATGAATCATAAAATAATTTCTGAATGAAGTATTTCACAGAATGCTGTTATTCATGGAAAGAAGAGAAAATGTTTAAATATCTTACCAGCTAGAAACTTTAGAACGGTAGTGTATATTATACATTTAAAATGTCCAAATAAATATTATATATTTTCACACACATATTAGTTTTACATGGTCTGATATGGGCCATATTTAAAGCTGCAGTCTGTAGTTTCTCCTCTTTGTCGCCATCTCTGTTCGAAATCTGCTATTGCAGTTATTTGCGGAATTATCAACTTTACGTGGGTTGTGCCTCGGCTCGGCACAGCGCGGATGAACCCAATGTTTTGAGGAGAACGTACGGCAGTCAGTCGCCGCCGGTGTAGATCCTGGTATTCACAATCACAGATTCTACTTTTGGCAAGTATGACCAACATAAGAATTTTCACCAGAAAATGTCATCTGAACAAGTAGCCTAAGTAACATCCACTGTTCTGACCAACGAGGGGAAAAAAGCATTGCTGTAAATCACGCTGATTAAATCTAACAATCGCTTATCATATCACGTCAAACCGTGCAAATTATACTTTGCTCTCAAATTGTTAATGTTAACATCATCAGCATTGCGTGACATTTAATGCCCTTCCGATATTTATCCTTGTTTTCGCATGGGCCGGTTGCAGTCTCTTTTTTTCTGTAGCCACTACAAAGTCTGAAGTCTTTTGCATTTTACAACGGGTGAATCTCCTGGTGATTGTCGTTTGAACCTTTCTGGATCTGCCATCAAATTGATAAGTTTAATTATGTGAGAAAAGGCTATAAATCTCCACCACCAACATCCTCACACTCATAGCCGACTAGCTGAGACTCTTCTCTATATGGACAGATGTGTCTTTATGTGGACAGATGTTTCGTTATGTGGACAGATGTGACGTAATGACGCAAACACATGCTCGAATTTCCCGCTTAAATCCACCAGTACCACTGGAGTTAAAAACATTATTACAAGCTTACCGTTTTGAATCGAGCTACGGCAAGCAGAGAGTTTTGAACACTGAGTGGTTATGTACTTCATCACATTTATTTTGGATAATTTTTAATCCCCAAAAAAGTTACGGACTGCAGCTTAAAAAAAAATGTTTTAAAAAAAAAATCATATTTGAAAATCAGAAATTGTGTGATGGCCACCTCTGAGTCTGTCCTACATCTGAAGGTAACGTGGCTCTGTTGCTAGATAACTTAATTTAACTTCATATCTAGTGCTGAGAATATGTGTATTTAATTATCACGATTATTAATAATTATAATGCTTAAAGGGTCAGGAGGTCAACTTATGCTCGAAAGAACTTCGAGAAACATGTCACAACGATGAATTATTACACCCTCAAATATTAATAGAAGATACTGATGAAGTGCTAACATTTCTTAACACTGACTTAGAAACACACTTCCTCAATCTGCCTCCACTAAAAGCACACAGTTAATGACAATGTGTGTGATAATCACTCGATGTGCAAAGACACAGATAAAGAGAAACAGGAAGATGAGACAATGTGTCATTTCCAGAATAGGGAAGTTCATTTGCCACAGTGGTATTAATACAGTTGCTTGGAGAAAAGCTGGAACAATCACTGTGGTTTCACTAATCGAAGATCTTCCGACAAATATACATTCGTATGTATATTTTGAGACGAGCCTTACCGACATGCAAGACACATCAAATGGAGGAATCATCCATAGTTAATGCATGCGGTTTCACTCCCTTTCGAAGATTTCGAAGGAAAATTCTCTCCTCTTTTGGTTACCTGATGCTCTGTTGATTTAGAGAAGTTACAACCACTTTCACACAGTAAGAAACCAAGGACATGTACACATAAGCAGCTGCCTACTCTAAAATGAGGGGTTTCAGTTCTCTTTCAAGACACCTCCAATAAGTTGCAACATCCCTGGCAGGGCCGTTGAAATGTTTAGATCATATCGTAAGAGTTGCAACACTTAAATACAGACCGCAATTATTGTGAAGATGTGTCACCGTAGTCTGGGTAAGTCAGAATGGTTGGTTCTTTAAAACGAGAAGTTCTTGCCATTTCATAAATGTATATAAATATGCATGGTCCGTGTGAACTAAAAGCCTTCTTAACACTCGGTTGCGACAGCCTGGAAGCTTATAATGTTCTCATTTCGCTAGTAATAAAAGTGATAAACACATAAAGTGTGACTGCAGTCTACATCATGAATCAATGATTGTGTGTAGAGATGCACCAATATGAACATTTTGGCCGATACCGATAACCGATAATTCTTTATATTTGAAAACCGATAACCGATATATTGGCCGATAAAACTAAACATTTTTATATAATTTTTGAAAGCCTGATTACAAAAATCTCACCATTAAAAGCCATGTCCCAAGCACATAATTATAATAATGTTCTCATTATAATTTTATGTAGCCGATATGACAGACTTGCGCTGCACATGTTGCACTGAACTGCATTTTCCTTTTTTTAAGTGATTCCAATCATATTTCAAGCATTTCAAACCCATGATGTTGAACAGTGCGCATCTGAAGTGTCTCTGCTGGAGGAAATAATACATTTTTTATCGGCTTTAATATATCGGCCAAATTTTCTTATTGGGCCGATGACGATAACATTATAAATGAACATATATCGGCCGATACCGATATGATGGCCGATATATCGTGCATCCCTAATTGTGTGCATGTTCTTATACTGCAAAACATACAGAATTTTCTGTGATGTGAACAGTGCTGATTTAAATATAACATTAAATGTTAATACAGATGATCGCTTAAGATAGTTTTGTAAGGACCAATTGGAAATTATAAACAAATCAGTAGTTGCTGATTGGGACACTATTGTGATTAGGACAAAACTTGTTATGAAAGTTTCATTTATTTTTCATTGCATTTGTTTTACAATATATGGCTATTACTGTCATATGAATAGTGTTATATTTTAAGTATTATGTAGTGTAATGTAGACTGAGACACTATATCACAACTAAAAAGAGGTTTGAGTCCCCTTTAGAGTTCAGGTACAAGTCAATGCACTGACTTTGTTCAATTTGCACACTGAATATGTGTTGGAGCTCTTAGTTTTGAACTCTGAAAGTGCACCAGATTGATGAATTTAACTTTAAAACAGGGACCGAGGTCTACCCACCAGTTTCACAGAATCCTGTGGGAAACACTGGGGGGGTAGTATGAATGAAATTCGGACGTACTAAATCTGCCATGTTGTTACGGTCATGTGACCTGCCAGCATCTGTGCATCAGTTGCATCGCTTCACTTCCATTCATAAATCCTCTCCCGTGGCCTCATGGGATAGCAAAGTGTCCATCATATGCACATTTCTGAATCTCACCAGAAGTTTGCATGTCATCCAGGGACATTTCACCTACTCAGGGCTCCAGACTAACTTTTTTTTACAAGGAGCGCTATAGCCCTATACTCCTAACATTTTAGGAGTGCAAGCAGAAAGTTTAGGGGCACACCTTAAATCAGCTTGCAATTGGGGTGTGCGATATTGACAAAAAATTATATCTCAATATTTTCTGGGATTTTCTCGATAGCGATTATTATTAGACGATATTTTGCCGAGTGTGTTTATTGTGTCGGTACTTTGGCAGGTTTAGGACTGTCGTGGACAGCCGACTCCTAAAGGTTTTGATATTCTTCATACTCTGTGTGGTGGTCAGTTCACAGCAGTGACAGAAATAATTTTTTCCAATATGTTTCAATTGATTTTTACCTAATATGGCCATTTTTACCTTTAAAAAGCCATTTTTTAAACCTAATTATATGCATGCATCATCTTTTGTGTCAATTTAATACATTTAATCAAATTCAATTATAAAAATAATAAACATTTGATGCTGGGAAACGTTGTGTTAGGTATTTTAGGTGTCAAATACCTAAAAAGTAAACTATAAGGAACAGTCAGCTGGTCAATATCCTAAAATACAGTAAACCCCTAACGGTTATTTTTAAACGGTTATTGTTCTCACCGATGCGCTTGTTGTGCTTCGTGGAGTTTTTACGTGTTTTATACACTCAATATTGATTCTTATTCAAATGCACATATCACCCCCAAGTCCCAACCTAAAACATCTTCCTGCCCCCCGGGTATTTAGGACCCTGAAATGGCGCGGTTTATACGGCAACTGAACCAAATAAATAAATACATGCACATGAACCATTGATTTGAGTTGGAATTATTTCATAAGGTTAACAGTATATTACCGTAAAGCATCCCCTAATAAAAAAAAACAGTCTATTCAATGCCCTAGCAACAAGATAATTACCGCCACAAATATAAATATTAAGAATAAAGTTCTTAAAGGTCACTTTTACGAAAATTGATAATTAAGATGCTGGCACAAGTTGCGTTTGTGTGAAACAATCGACTTTGTGGTGAGATACAAGACACATAAATGAACAGTATGGAACAGTAAACACTTAATGTTCAGTAGTACTCAGGGCCTGAAATTAACACCCGACCACGCGCCAAATGCGGGTGAATTTTGCAATTGGCGGGTAAAACTGTCAATCTACCTGCCACATTGGCGGGTAGCCAATGAGAATTGAGTGATTCATTAGTTGTTGGGTTTTTTTGCGTCTGTTTTTTTATTTATTTATTTTTTAAGTCCGCGACGTAAAATACGATGTTTTGGATGTGCGAGTAACAGTATTAAACTGTTGGTGAGATGGGATGAGATGAGATAAAGCAAAGCTGACGTTGGTTATGGTACAATGACAGTTACACAGATGTGTGTGCGTGTGTTGAGTTGGGAACCAGTGAGAAAATGTCCGGTACCCGGTAACTTTACCAGTAATATTAATATTAATTTAGTTCTGCTTAACGGTTCAATTGACTTTGATTAATATGCGCGAGTGAGAGAGCGCAAGACTGCGCTCGACGTGTTGTTTGAAGACGTGAGAGTGCGCGCGCGCGGCCGGAGCTCTCTCTGCTTGTTTTCGCCCTGTCAGGCGCAGCAGTCATTCTATTCTACATCACTTACCGATCAAATAAGGCTTTGGCGGGACAAAAATCGAGACGGCTTTGGCGGGACAAAAATCTTCGGCCGCCCCAAAAATGTAAATGCAGGAAAACTCCTGACAATGCTCGTAAGCGTTTGCTGCGCTGTTTCTTTCCTTGCTTTACGTTGACTTTACTAGTTCCAGCTTCACCGTCACCGCTTTTTTTTAATTTTTATATATTTGTTTAGAAAACCTCTATTTTCTTCTTCTCTTTTCTTTCCTCTTCTGAGCACCGGACTTGTGCTGACCGGGCATTTTGAGCGTACTGAACTTCAAATTAAATGACAACATCAAATTTTGATCAGTGGCCAAACCATTTTTGTCTTGGGTGTGGGGGGCCCCAGTTCTGGTGGGGGTGGGGACATGTCAAAAAGTGGTGGGGACATGTCAAGGAGACCAGACCTCATGAAGATGCAGCAGCAGTGGAGAAAGAGGAGTGCATCTGCTCCTTTTTTGTGGACTCAGATTAGCAGCAGTCAGTATATATGAATATGACATATGACTATGTCTGTGACACAACAAATCAATGAATAAAAAGATGCAGCACTTAAATATGTATTCTTACAAGTTAAAGAACAATGTTTGTGTGATTTCTATTTTTCACCTTTATGAGGCAAAAAACAAAACAAAAAAAACTGGCTGGCTGGTAAAAAGTTACTGTGGCAGGTGGATTTTTAAATCCACCTGCCACAGTGGCTGGTGGTCAAAAAAGTTAACTTCAGGCCCTACTGATTTAAAGGTAGGGAAGGCAATTTTTGAAGTGGCTAGCAATAGCAAGTTAGCTTTGAAAGCATGAGATCCCACACTTCCTTCAGAGCATCTCGAAAGCCACGCTTTCTTCAAAAGACATGAACGCACACAGCAGAGTTTGCAAAGCATCAAGAGCCGGAGTCTCAAAAATAACATTACAATAATAATGAACATAACTTAAAGAGCACTGACCTGTATCATGTGACTGCTGCAGAATCATTCCAACATTGATAGTATTGACATTGAAACCGCTAAATCCGAGTATAACGTCACAGGGTTTCCATCTCTTCCAAATTACAGTGGTTTTGGTTCAGGAAAACCTGTAAGAGGCAGCGGCTGCGGTTTCGTTTGCGCTGCTCGGTGACTGACGTCTGTCTAACACTGCATAGCATGAAACACACTGATTACGTGTGACGTCTGCGCGGGCAGTTGCGCGGAGGTGTGGAAATACATGTTGACAGGACATCGTACCACAGCATTCGGACCGATTTTATTTTATTTTAAGCCGCGGCTCGTCTGTAAGGCCAGGTGAGGCAGAGCCCCACCATAATATTCATCCAAACATAGACCTCATAAATGTGTTCAGCATTCTGCAACAAATATTTTGGGGATTTTCTAGAATTTTTTAAGTCGTAAAGTGGGCAGGATATATTAAAATGTAGCGCCTGGATTCGGCAGGCATGTATTATGATACTAAGCGGGGTAGCCGGTCTCTGAGCCTCTCTAGCTCTACAACAGCGCCCCAATGTAAATCTGTGGTGGAAAATGGAACTGCAACGCGATCTCATTGAGAGCCATAGACCTTATTCAGAGCAGCGCCATGACAGGTATGAAAGCGAGGCTGTGAGGGATAGTCTTGCCTTGTTTCGTTCTAGCTGTAAAAAGCTGTATAAAGCTCCTAGATTACTTACAGTTTTCCAGAGCTTATATTGTTGGGAGTTTTTTGTCAACTGAAATTTCTTGGAAAGATATTTTTCCAGGGTTTCATGGGCAGAACAATCCAAAAACACATGAAATAACAGTATTGAAGAGATGCATGTCTGTCCCTCACAGCCTCGCTTTCATTCCCATTAAAAATCAAAGATGGCGCTGCTGTGAATAAGGTCTACTAGGGCAGATTTCTGGCTGCACAGCTTATTTTATTTTATTTTATTGTCCTCACTCCAGAACAAGACGCTATCAGTCGCTTCAGCTAAGTGTCTACATCAGGTCAGTAACTAGTTGGCATGTATGTTCTTCCTATGTGGAGTTGCGAATCAAATTAATGAAAGTATTAACCCTTTAGTTTAAACGTGTTCATGTGAATTGCTTTTGTAGTAGTTCTGTTGTGTTTGTTTTATGTTTGTTCTGAGAAACGACATGACTGTTTTCCTCGCTGCAATTCCTAACTTGCGACATTCTAAACAACATTCAGACGCAATACATTATGGCAATTCTAAGATGACATTCTACGCGTTTGTCGTGTGTAATAAAGTCTGTCAATCATCATTCGAGTACCACCGTCAGGCTGAATAACGCAAGGACATTAGAAATCTGCCAAAAGTGTGTCGTGCTAAATATTTAAAGGTGAACTAAGTAGCTTTTTTTTACCTTAACTGAACAGCTTCGGAGTCATTGGAATGGTTATATTACTTATTTCGGGTTGAATGGTGGTCGTTTCGCACCCCCCTGGTGCCCGTGAGCGGAAAATAAGCACTTGCAACTTTGAGCCGGCGGGCCGCTGCGTCAGGAAGTCTCGCGTGATATCAGGTCTCGCGATGTAAACAATTGCTTTACGGCCAAAAGAAATCTGCTAAAATGATGTCATTATTGCGCTCCCTCACGCTGTCCGAACCCGAATGAAGAAGACGTTTTAAAGAATGTCCCATCTGCTTTGATGTCGTTGATCTATAGCCTCTGGTGTCTGAGAATCACCAACGAGTTTTTACAACAGTGTTGTCAAATATCTATTCCGAAGCTGTGGGGGGAGCTCTAGAGAGAAACCTGCGAGCAAAAAGCGAGAATACAGCGAATAAATCCCGAAGCTACTGAATGCTGCTTTAAACTAGCGCTATGGACCTAGAATTTGCCCTACCAACATTTTTTGACCAGGAGCCGCTAGGACTATTCCTACGCTTTCCACAGACAATATATAAACATATGAATACATTTAGACATGAAAGTATTGCCAGGAAACGCAAAGCCTATATAACTTAAAACAGATCAAAATAGGCAATATTTTGCTCCGTTCAACACCTCGTGTGGTAAAATTCACCACAATCTGGTTCAAACTAGTCTTTATAAAGTTAGTAAATAACCGACTCTACACACTCGACTGTGGCAGCGAGAGAGAGAGACGCGCCATGTTCAATCAGGCGTGAAAAAGAGAGACACCTGTCTGCACCTCACCTGAATCAGTAGCCTATGACTAAAACGAACGAACATATTTCGATATCGATTTGTCCCACCGCTGATCAGTTCAGTTCACAAGTCCCTCATCCGATGCGAGTTCAATCCTGCCGCCTTTTTTCTGCGCGTGACCGTCTATCTTTTCCCGCCCAGAGCGATGACGTTCGCTGTTCCAGCATGGACTGTTTTCACAGACTGTGATGACGGCCATCAGCATCGTAGATCCTGCAAAGTTTTTAATGTATGTACATTTATAACACTATACATAGTATTATATTACCTTGCCATTTTAAAGTTGACATCTTTCTCTCTTCTGACTGCCAATCTCTCTATTGTTAATTTTTTTTACTCTTTTTGAAAGTTGTGAAAACACTATTGTGGAGTTTTTATTTAGCTATTTGAGCAAATGGGAACACAAAAAATGTATTTAATGTAGTCTCTCATTCACCGCTATAGAAGTTTAACTAACTATGACGACTTCCGCTTGACCGCTTCTGTGAGAAAACCATAAATGTGAAAAAGGGATACATTCATATTTGATGCATTATACATTTTACTATTTCATTATTCTCTATATACATATTACATTATTCTCCATACAATAGGCTAACATTTAATATATATATATATATATATATATATATATATATATATATAATATTTTATTTTTGTGCGTTCAATTACAAAAAAAAAGTCTTTATATATATTTCTTGGTCACTTTTGTATATTTTATATTTCAAAGACATATCAAAAACTATTTTTACTGTATGGGGTGAGAAGATATGTGTATGGATTTGAAACATCTGTCCTAAGTCTATGAGAGAAACACACTAAAGCGTTTGTCATTAGGGGTCATGAACATTGAACACTCTTATAGTTAGTGTATTCCCAGCATTACCACTCATTACTGCAGCAGCGCAGTGATTTATACATGCGGCTGGGATTATGTACAATGCCTAATGTGCTTATGATTTAAACCGCTCTTGAGGACCGTGGTCTGTATATGAATTCATATTTACACAGCTTGAATTGCACTTCCCTGTAATGTCAGAGTTTTTCATAATTTGCTTCCAGCTCGGTGATAGAGCGCTGAACGAGGAGCACACTGAAACAGACATACGTGTTGTTAAGAAACGTTTAACCTGATGGGGGAAGGAAATCGCAGGAGGCTGTCGTCCGGAGGGCTTGAATACAGTCAATTCAGCACATTTATCAAAGTCACTGTGCAGGGGCTCATTTGTAGCACAGCTGTTTCTATATATGATGTGTGGAATCGCTCAATCAGACCAAAAGCCAAGACAACTTGTGTCTAAAAGCCCATGAAAGGCCTGTCCAGGGAAGGTATAACATTACACAATGGGTGTGACTGCAATCCTCTTACCTCCACATGTGAAGGAACCAGTCAGAAATAATTCATGCAACAACAAAAAAAAAAGGAACCATCTACTCATTAATTGATGTTGATCAATGCACTAGATGTGCCAAGCTTGGAAATGCATGAGATTTGGAAAGTAACAGTCCTGGATAGCTCAAAACGAAGGGTTCGGGTGGCATCGCATGTGTTTGTGTAAAAGGAAGGAAGATTTCAGTGGGAGCGAGTTGGCTGGAGAACTAGAAACCTGAGCTGTAACAGCAGTGATCAGCTGAGACTGACATGAAGCGCTGGTGGAAAAACTGATGATATCTGATGATTTGAACCGACTTTTCAAAGTGGCTAATCAAAAATCACGTTTGCATAAACATTTTTCTTGGTGACAGTCGCTGTTTTAAAGTCAACATGAGAATTAAACTGCATCTGTTTTCTTTACATTACATCTGATGTTTAATGTTAGAAGTCAAATGTCTGGTTAATTTAGTAAAGCTTATTTTTTAGCTTTTGTGTCTGCAGTAAAGATCAGGGACTTGTGCATCCCATTTACATAATTTTTTTGAGGTTGTTGGGTATATAAGCAACACTTCTCTGCAATGCAGTTTTTTTTTTTTATTATTATAAAGTCCCCCTGTAGCCAATTATTTAGTCCCTTACAACTCATCTTTGATCACTAAAATGACATATTTCAACGTTTTTTAAAAAAGCTTGAATGTAACTCGACACCCTTGCCTCATATTAACTATACAAATGAGCCCTGCCTCCACTCACTCACTCAGCTCAGAGATCCACTGGTTGACGATCACACGTTGATCTGATTGGTTACAAGGTAGTTTGTGACGTCAGAAACACCAGCGATTTCAAAGTGTGTTTTTGAGTCTGTCTTTGGTTAGTTAGTTAAAGTTAGTTAGTTAGTTAAAGTTTATTTCGGTCAACTTCAAAAAAATAAAGGTTCACTGCAGTTTTAAGGAGGAAATACTCAGCAATGCTGTCGACTTGTGAATTTACACATGGTTTGTCTAAAAGCATAAAAACACCACATAGACATATAAAAAGTGTTGGGGTAACTCATTACAAGTAACTTGTTACATAATCAGATTACTTTTTCAAGTAACTAGTAAAGTAACATTACTTTTTCAATTTATAACACAATATCTAAGTTACCTTTTCAAACAAGTAACACTAGTTACTTTTTCACATATATTGACTGACAGCTCTCCTGTCCTCATGTTGAGAGAAATAAAGTGAGGAGCTCAGCTAACAATTTTATGTTCCCAGAACGTTCTGGGAACATACATTTTTGGTTCCCAGAGGTTCCCTTAAGGTTAGGGGAATGTTCCGGAAACATTCCTTTTAAAATAACCTACAGGGAACGTTCCTAGAACATTCTTGTTTGGTTCCCAAAAAAATAACCAATACGGGAACGTTAGGAGAACGTTCTGTGTTTGCTGGGAGGTACTGTGTGTGTGTGTGTGTGTGTGTGTGTGTGTAAACATGATGGTCATTGTAGTTCTAGACTAAATGTGAACATGCACTTACTCATCTCACTTGCACGAAAACATTCAGTATTCCTCAAAATGAATAAAAACAGTCAAATGCAATCTCAGAATTTTATGCAAAACTTTTATAATTAACTATATTAAATTACACAAATATACTTTACTTAATCTCACTTTATTAAACAATGTCTTTGCTGCTGACCTTCAACGATCTAATTCAGCCATACTAATAAGCAAAAATTTACTTTAGATTAGATTTAGAAATAAGAGTGTTGAACTCTTGTCTCCTATTGTTCTGTAATCCAGAATGGCTGAAAGGTTAGTTTGAGCGGCGCCCGAGGAGTAAACATGCATTTCCTTCAGCCTGAGGATTATTCACTTCACTTTTGGTGTGAAAGGGCCTTTACATTTGCCAAAAATATAACTTTTTTTGTTGTTATTAAAAAACAAACAAGCAAGCCCAGCCAAGGTGAGAAAAGTAACGC
Source organism: Leuciscus idus (assembly GCA_021554675.1). NCBI lineage: Eukaryota > Metazoa > Chordata > Actinopteri > Cypriniformes > Leuciscidae > Leuciscus > Leuciscus idus. The sequence goes on along the minus strand of CM038638.1, from coordinate 34,420,719 downwards.
AAAAGTAATGTAACGCATTACTTTTCATAAAAAGTAACAAAGTAAGGCAATTAGTTACTTTTTCGGAGTAACGCAATATTGTAATGCATTACTTTTAAAAGTAACTTTCCCCAACACTGCATATAAACAACATAAAAAACTTGATTTTGACTCCAGGGGGACTTTAATATAATTTTCACCATTAAAATGTAAGGTTTCCGTGTCCCTCAAGTTTCTTGCCCATGCTATTTACCACTAATGTTCATTTAAATATTTATATCTTGACCTTTAACTTCAGCATACTGGTTAAAAGCCCCCTCAGAAGTTTGTGCAAATCCTCCACAATTCACTCCAAATGCACATCTGAAACAATTACAATCAAGTCGTATGCTTTATTGTTTTCCTCATTGGATATCTAGTTTCACCAAAGTAAAACGGGTTGTTGAGAAGAACGCACTGAGAGGATGTTTCACTTGCACACAAGAAAGCACCAAACGTCAAACACACTAAGCGTGTTTGTCATCTTTATTATCTCTTTGTTGAACTGCATTTGATGCAAATCATCCCTGACTCGCTCTGCCTTTCCAGTGACATGATGGCCTCCTCTAGTGGAGTTCCTGCGATTGACGCAGACGTCTCAATCTCCATCTCTGCAACCCTGCCAAACCCAGCTGGCTTTGACATTAACACCAGGGCCATGACTGACAGAAACCCTGGCCTTGGGCTCGGGCCCCCGGGGGCCACCACAGTACATTCAGCTCTCCTTCTGGCCTGTTGATTTACCGTCCTCAGTGGCCATGCGTTGATCCATTTCCCCGTTCAGTTTGCTCACAGGGCACCCCCAAAAAAACGTCCCCGAGCAATATATTTGCTTTATGATTTCCTGAGGAGCCTGTGAAGGAAAACAAGCCCGGCTCTCGTGCACCTGCTGAAGTTAATGTCCACCGCGGGGGATCTGCAAGGGGCCAGCGTGTCACAGGACACGTTTACATGCACAACTTCTATTTCAATCGGACTGAATTCATTCCGATTGATGAATCCGAACGTAGTGTTTATGAACGCTAAACATGATCGGGTTGATGTGTGCGTTTATATGTCACAAGCTTCAAATCGGGATATATTTTTTGACATGCGCTCACTGCACGGATATACAGTTTCCCGCTGTTTGTCTACAGTAGTACAAATAGGTTCTGTACTCATAAAACGAGGCATTGGAAAGTTTGTAAGTACATCAGGAGTTTATTTAAATAACACTTGCCTGACGGCTAATGCTACCGCTAACCCGGACGTCGACGTCACTTCAGTGATTTGGGAAAAGCCCGTAAAAGTCCTGGCAGAAAGCGATGCATGAGGATGTTGTGTGACGACAAATTATTTTTTCCCGAAGTGTTAACAACTTAGTGTCAACTAATAATTGTTGTAAACTGGTACTACCAACAAAATATTAGTGTATTCCTGGAACTGGGTGTTGTTACATTACATCCTTTTGCATCGTTTTCTGCCAGGACTTTTACGTGCTTTCCCAAACCACTGAAGTGGCGTCGACGTCCGGGTTAGAGGTAGCATGAGCTTTTACTCCGAACCATCCCTTTAAACAGCAGACTTAATTTTTATCAATTTCTGGTCATAATTTGGAGACAATGAGTATATGAACTGTTGTGCTGCTGCTTATATTGATCACGCAGTAAAAATGCCCAAAACCAGTCATCTGTGGATGAGAGTCTGAAACCAGCACTGGTGGGACGTTGCTCCACTTCACAGAGTAAAAGGAGAATCATTGAATGACAGACACTCATTTATACGACACTTTATTCAACAGGAACAACAGCTCGTTCCACGCGTCATACATCAGTACGCTGCACATGCGCAGTCCTCTCAGTTTCGGTTTTCCAGGATTCAGGTCAGAAGTCAGATTGGATCAGGAACATTCCGAATGTTTCTCCAGTTGCGTCTGGTTGTGTGTCACAGGCCTCAGTGTGGATCCTGCATCCGCACGGCGTTTAACGTGCCGGTGAGACGGAGCCCTGCTGTGTGTGCAGGATTAACATGTGTGTTTGTGTGTGTGTGTGTGTTTGCGTAAGGCAGCGCTCGACGTGGAGCTGACATTCATAAGGCAAACGTTCCCGGTTTACAGGAGCTTTACGTGCGGCAGATGTGGAGATGTGGAGATGTGGGATTTTCCACAGCTCTCCGTATCAAAGGTGCTTTTCAGAGTCCATGTTTATGAGACCTCCAACACTTCTGCTGAGATCAGGACAACACACATCTATCTATCTATCTATCTATCTATCTATCTATCCGTCCGTCCATCCATCCATCCATCCATCCATCCATCCATCCATCTATCTGTCTATCTGTTGTTCTATCTATCAATCTATCTATCTATTTGATCTATCATCTATCTATCTATCTAAATATCTATCTATCTATTGATCTATCTATCTATCTATCTATCTATCTATCTATCTATTTGATCTATCATCTATCTATCTATCTATCTATCTATCTATCTATCTGTTGATCTATCTATCTATCTATCTATCTATCTATCTATTTGATCTATCATCTATCTATCTATCTATCTATCTGTTGATCTATCTATCTATCTATCTGTTGATCTATCTATCTATCTATCTGTTGATCTATCTATCTAGCTATCTATCTATTTGTCTATCCATCTGTCTATCTATCTAAATATCCATCTGTCTATCTATCTAAATATCTATCTGTCTATCCATCTATCTATCTATCCATCTGTCTATCTATCTAAATATCTATCTATCTATCTATCTATTTGATCTATCATCTATCTATCTATCTATCTGTTGATCTATCTATCTATCTGTTGTCTATCTATCTATCTGTTGATCTATCTATCTATCTGTTGATCTATCTATCTATCTATCTATCTGTTGATCTATCTATCTATCTGTTGATCTATCTATCTATCTATCCATCTGTCTATCTAAATATCTATCTATCTATTGATCTATCTATCTATCTATCTATCTGTTGATCTATCTATCTATCTGTCTATCCATCTATCTATCTATCTATTGATCTATCTATCTATCTATCTATCTGTTGATCTATCTATCTATCTGTTGATCTATCTATCTATCCATCTGTCTATCTAAATATCTATCTATCTATTGATTTATCTATCTATCTATCTATCTATTGATCTATCATCTATCTATCTATCTATCTATCTATCTATCTATCTATCTATCTATCTATCTGTTGATCTATCTATCTATCTATCTATCTGTTGATCTATCTATCTATCTATCTATCTGTTGATCTATCTATCTAGCTATCTATCTATCTGTCTATCCATCTATCTATCTATCTATCTATCTATCTATCTATCTATCCATCTGTCTATCTATCTAAATATCTATCTGTCTATCTATCTGTCAATCTATCTATGAGTTAATCTTCCCGCTCAAAACACCACATGACCTAAATATAATCTGTCTATCACACTCAACCTTTTAAATAATATTTATAGAACAAACAAACTTTAATTGACCTTGACTCGTGCGGGTCTACAGGGTTTTCTCAGCGATATATAATTTCCCATATAGTGTCGTTCTGGACACGTGTTGCTCTGGAAAGCATTGTTACTCTGTTTTCCGTCCTCCATGTGGTAAAGCTTTGGTTGCATAAGCAGGATCCGATCCGATGACCCTGAACTGCTGCCTTTTTCCATTCATGTCTGTTTAAGCGTTAATGGATGATTGTGTTCTGTCACGACCTCGCGTCGCCCTTTGACCCGCTCACTGCTAAAGGAAAAACCATAAACATATCTCAACGATGGTCCGCGGAAGAGATTCAGTACGATACATCTTCAGTCTCTCATTTCACATTCATTGCATTACCGTCTGGACCGCTGAAATATGGAGAACACATTTGTTCACTTCAGCACATTCGACCCATGACCAATTAAAGAATCTGGAACAATTACACTGAATAATTCTATTCCCATCCGCCATATTGTTATTCATACAATTCATCGTCCTCTATTTCACGAACACTCGAAAACACGCCGTCCGTCTTCCTTAATGCCTTCCAAAACACGTTATATGAGAATGTCAGTTGCAAGCCTAATTTCAGAATAATCTCACCTCGCTAATGCAGCCCAGGAGGACTCCAGCCTTTCCTCATGCCGTTGTTTTATTACGCTCACATTTTTGGACTCGGCAGATCTCATCAGTAGCTGTCCACGGATTTGGCCCGGGTCTACACTTTCCTTTGGAACGGGCCCAGCTGTAAATGGAAGCTATTAGGTCAGGAGGAGAGGTGAATTCACAGAATTATGGGAAGTGTGCATGTGGCACTGTCTGTTATTGCCGTCACGTGTTTAAGTTGCTACCTTTCTGACGGAGAAAATCTGTTCGCTGGACGTTTGTAGCCTACTGGGTTTTTTTTACTGAGCGGGATTTTGACGACAGAAGCATATGGGTCATGTTTATGTTCATGTCTCTATCATATGTGTCTTATAACTTTTAAATATTTTAATCACATTAGTTACGGTTTTGAAAATATTTTCACTTTTGGTAGCAAGTTTGCTAGTAAGAAAGTTTGTAACACATTGAATTAAACTACATTTTGAAGTAGAAAGCCTATCTATCTATCTATCTATCTATCTATCTATCTATCTATCTGTCTATCTATTTATCTATCTATCCATCTATCTATCTATCTATCTATCTATCTATCTATCTATCTATTTATCTATCCATCTGTCTATCCATCCATCTATCTATCTATCTATCTATCTATCTATCTATCTATCTATCTGTCTGTCTATCTATCTGTCTGTCTATATATCTGTCTGTCTATATATCTACTGTATCTGTCTATCTATCTATCTGTCTGTCTATCTATCTATCTATCTATCTATCTGTCTATCTATTTATCTATCCATCTGTCTATCCATCTATCTATCTATCTATCTATCTGTCTGTCTATCTATCTGTCTGTCTATATATCTACTGTATCTATCTATCTATCTATCTATCTATCTATCTATGAGTTTCTTTTATCAAAAGAGCACAACGAAGTGAACATAGGAGTGATTTTTAAATCAAAAATTCTATTTTAAATCATGTCTCTTAGGACTTTTTAATCAAAATGGTTCAGACAAAACTTTTTTCTATGGAATAATATTTTCCAAACATTTTAATCACTTTCCAGGATCCTGTTAAACTTTAGTAAAATCCCTTTAGATTTGTCTGAAAACATACATTTCAATTGGAAAAATGCTTGTATATTTCACAGGCAATAATGAGTAAAACATTGAATTAAACGTTATATTTTGAAGTAGAAAAACTGAAATGGTTTTTTTTATTTAATTGTTTTGACTATTTTGTGTTTTTGTACTCCAATAATATTTTTATTGGAGTTTTATTTACAACTTTTTTTTTTTTTACAGTAGTAACACTTTACAATAACATCATATTAGTTTATGTTTGTTAATGCATTAAACTAAAATTGAGCAATGCATTTGTCACTGTATTTTTTATTCTAACAGGTCCATTAAATAATAATAACAGATACAAATTATGATTTCAATAATGTATTAGTAAATGCTGAAATTAACATTTAGTATTCTTGGTAAAACTGTACAATAAGGTCTCATTTATTAGCATTAGTTAATGCATTAGTAAAAATGAAGAAATATAGTTTTACAGCATTTATTAATGAACCTTTGTTAGTTAATAAAAATATAATTGTTCAGTGTTTGTTCATGTTAGTTGAAAGTGCATTAACTAATGTTAACAGATACAACTTTGGATTTTAATAATGTATTAGTAAATGTAGAAATTAACATTAAGATTAATAATAAATGCTGTTCACTAACCAATGAAACCTTATTGTAAAGTGTTACCAACCCGTTTATAGCAAAACTTTCTTAAATTACAACACAAGCATATTGAATTCTTATATTAGAGTTCATAAGGTGCTGCCGACACATTTAACGGTTGAATACGTGCAAGTGCGTCCGTCATTCCTGATTTTTTCCCATGTGTTGGACAGGGTGTGAACCAACAAATCCCAGAATCATTAATCATCCCGCTAGTGGATCAGTGTAAACGCTCGCATGATCATTTTTTAAAGCTGAAAAACGTCAAGGGGGAAAAAGAGAGAAGACACTTTTTTCTTCTCTCAGATTTTGGGCCCATTAACAAAATAGGTGCTCAGGAAAACATTAAATAAAACCAGCCGCCCAGGCGCAGTGATTGCTACTTCCTCAGCCTTTCCACTTCATTGATGGTTATGCGAGTTAAAACAAGGCACGTAATGGAGACCCTGCGGCCCCCGGGGACTAATTAGAGTCACATGACTTCCTCCTGGGCTTCCATGAAAATAACTCCATCACAATGGTCTGTGATATTAATATCAGCTTTGGGAAAGTCAAGCCTCCGCTCATGAGGAGGGATCCGCTCGAACAAACTCAAGAATGCACAACATCTGAGGGAGAGAGAGAGGGAGGGAGAGAGAGAGAGAGAGATGGGGAGAGAGAGAGAGAGAGGGAGAGAGAGAGAGAGAGAGAGAGGAAGAGAGAGAGAGAGAGAGAGAGGGAGAGAGAGAGAGAGAGAGAGAGAGAGAGAGAGGGAGAGAGAGAGAGAGAGAGAGAGAGAGAGAGAGAGAGAGAGCGAGAGAGACTCTCTTAAATTTTTCAAAACATAATCAAAAAAAATTATATAATCCAACACCTTAAAACATTGTTCAAACACCTTGAAAATCTGAGATAAAATATATATATATAAAATAAAATAAAATGAATAATAATAATAATAATAATAGAAAAAATTAAACGAGAGAGAGAGATGGGGAGAGAGAGGGAGAGAGAGAGAGAGAGAGAGAGAGAGAAAGAGAGAGAGATATTGAGCAAACCCTTGGTTGCTGCCAACAGAAGTGGAATCAAAACTGTGGAGGAAAGGTTGGAATACAGTTTGATTTAAAATAATAACAATTGCAAAAATACACAAATAAAACGAGTGCTACATTTCATTCATTGTTAAAAAAAAAAAATTATATTAAAATTCGTTCACTACAAACTAACCTTGTATAAAGGAATATGACCTGTCATATCAATATGACCATGTTTTTAAAATCCTTTTAGAGTGTTCACAAAGTATGATAATCTATAATAAATGAGATAATTATGATTGTTGCCTCACCAACTGCTAAAGCTGAAAAGTATACTATAATATGCATAACAGTAATACAAATATAAAATAATAATACTATATACATGAACTTTTTTGCTCACGGGCCACTGTGACTAGTGGTTTTCCAAAGTTACTAGCATCTCAGCATTTCACTGGCTACAATTTTGACATTGATACCATAGGGGAAATCTGCCATATAGATATTTTTAATATTATCTCATAATTTGGTAGCCGGTATATTAGGCTGCTGTCACTTTAAGACCTGACGCACGGACCCATTATACTGTTATTATAGCCAATATACTTGTCTTTATGTGCACGCACTTTGGGTGTGAGCACAAAATCTGCGGGAATGAGTAAAATGATGCTGAATACGCCCAATCCCATGGAAAAACTCAAGCCCTGTAACACCAACATACGGAGGAAATGAAATAAGTGTGTAAAAGGACGCGGGTTTGAAGAGTTTCAGATATATCAGTATCGATGTGTATTGTAAAAACAATATTTGTGTATAAGTGTATCAATATAAGTGGCTATAGGAGTGACACACGCTACTGGTGAAATACACACGCATTATATAACATGGTTTGTGCCTTACTATTTATATACACACTCACCGGCCACTTTATTAGGAACACTTGCTAGTTCCGATTTGGACCCGCTTTTGTCTTCAGAACGTGTGTCAAGAAACACCCATTACAGCATCAGCACCTGAACCGCTGATACAGGACAGGATCATCCATGCTTTCATGTTGTTTTCACCAAATTCTGACCCGAACATCTGAATGACAGCAGAACTCCAGACTCATCAGACCAGGCAACGTTTCTCCAATCTTCTATAGTCCAGTTTTAGTGAGTCTGTGTGAATTATAGCCTCAGTTTTCTGTTCTCAGCTGACAGGAGTGTGTGTTTTACATTCTCTGTAAACCCTAGATACTGTGTGTGAGAAATCCCAGTAGATCAGCAGTTTCTGAAACACTCAGACCAGCAACAACCGTGCCATGTTCAAAGTCACTTAAAGGGATATTTCACCGCTGGAAAGATGAATGTGTATTTAAATTGGGTCATTTATGTTGTAGAAATGTGAAATTATTTTAGAAGTTGGTGCCTTCTAGACTGAGAAAAGCCAGAACATTTATTTTTGGCTTATGTGGATGAAAGACAACAACTCCCAGAATGCACTTGCTTCGCTGCCCTACGAGGCCCAAGCCACGCCTACCGGTTACAGAGGGCAGTATCGGGAGAAATGATACAGCTAGCCCAGCTACCAAAAAGTCGTCTATTAGACGTTGAATAGACGTAAATCTTCAACGTCTAATTACGACTTTTCAACATTGAAAACTGGTCGATCTTCAACGTCTTGATGGAATATGTAAAACCCTTTAAATTTATTTGAGATATTAACGAACATGGTTTGGTAGTTTGTTTTTCTCCATTATTTTAGCATGTATCAGACTTATCCTGTCTTAGATTATCAGCTGAAAACACGTAGTCAAACAGTCCGGCCGAAACTACTTAGTTGAAATCACGTCGAAAACCAGTCCAATGTGGGCCGACTTATTTTCAACCATATTTCAACATTGAAAGATGGTAATTGTTTACTGGGAGGCTACTAGTCGACTCGAAACTGAAAAGACGGTGTTTTATCGTGAGATCCCCCTATGGGCGGGTTGAAGACATGCGGGACGAGCTCCTCCTATTGGCTGTAGTCTCTCGCCTCTGGACAAAGCCTCTGATGAAGATAAATGACGATTTTTGCGTCATCTCAGGTTTTTTTCCAGACACACAATACAGAAATCTCTCGTCTCAGGGGGACATGAGGGAGGGAAGCACGGTCATTCCAAAATACTACCCGGTTTCTACTGATACAAAGCTTAATGCTAATCGGTGAAGTATCTCTTTAAATCACTTTCTTCCTCATTCTGATGCTCAGTTTGAACTTCAGCAGAACGTCTTGATCATTTCTACATGCCTAAATGCTTTGAGTTGCTGCCATGTGATTGGCTGATGAGATATTTGTGTTAACAAGCAGTTGAACGGGTGTACCTAATAAAGTGGCCAGTGAGTGTGTGTGTAAGGGTATGTTTACACGACAATGATGTACTTAAACAGAAACGTTTTCCTTTGCTTTTTTCGCTTACAGACAACAACGTTGTCAAAACAATCCCCATTTACAAAGCAAAAATTAATAAAAATACTGTATTATACATGCCAGGCCAGTAGATGGCGACGCCACATTGTAACTGACGTCATTATTTTTATAAATTCACATTTTTGTAGTTTACACAGAGACGAAAACGGTATCGTTTTCAAAAACGGCGTTGTCGTATAAATGAAAGGACAAAATGCATACAAATTTTTAGTAGGGATGCACAATATATCGCACAATATACCGATATATGTTAATTTTTGAGGTTATCATTATCGGCCCATATATTAATCATATATTAAAGCCAATAAATAATGTATTATTTCCTCCAGCTGAGACACTTCAGATGTGCACTGTTCAACATGATGGGTTTGAATGGCTTAAAATATGATTGAAATCAATTAAAAAAAGGAAAATACAGTTCAGTGCAACATGTGCAGCGCAAAATATCGGCTACATAAAATTATAACATCATTATAATTGTGTTTGGGACATGGCCTTTAATGGTGTGACTTATATTGTGCCTATTGTCTAAGGCACAATAACTATATATATATATATATATATTGTAAAAACTAAAGCAGAATAAATGATTGTACTAATTATATAAAAATACTTTATGAACAGACAGGTCAGATTATTAGCTTTTAATCAGAGCATAACACATAAAACACATTGACATTTTACTCTGATTAGATCACATTTTCCAGCAAATGTGGCTGAAAGAAGTTCCTGTACAATTTGCAACCGCCACATTTAAGGACCAATAAAAGACGCAGGTGGTTAAAAAAAATGAATAATAATTTTTGTCTGTAGAGCCTCTTTTAAAACCCTCTATTCTCATATGAAACTGTCATGCTGTCAGTCTGCGGCCTGAAAGGGCAATAATCTAGCAGCTGTATTTGCAGCAATGAAACTTCGGCGCCTTCAGAAACACAGGCTTTGTTCGGTACCTGATCAAATGTCCCCTTCCCCGTGAAGTCCGAGGCTTCAGACCCACACGCTTCGGGGGCCGGCTGCACCAGCTGTGCCTGAATTACAACTTAGCCTAGTTTTGACGTAAATGGGCACTGAGATAAAACTTAAGCACTATTAAATATTTTTGCATTGCACCATTAAACTTACTTGAAGCGTAACTCTACGTATAAACTAAATATTTACGGCAGCCTCCGATCAGGAGTAACGCTTGGACTAAAACAGCAGACACACTGAACTACATCCATAAGCTCTTCTGTTACCCCACACACTTCAGTTCTTTAGACACACACTACTGGTCAAAAGTTTTAGATCGGTAAGATTTTTAATGTTTTTAAAATAAGTCTCTTCTGCTCACCAAGGCTGCATTTATTTGATAAAAAACAATAAAAAAAAAGTAATATTGTGAAATATTATGACAATTAAATTTTCTATTTGAATATATTTTAAAATGTAATTTATTCCTGTGATCAAAGCTGAATTTTCAGCATCATTACTCCAGTCTTCAGTGTCACATGATCCTTCAGAAATCATTCTAATATGATGATTTTACGCTCAAAAAACATTAATACTATTATCAATGTTGAAAACAGTGTACAATTTTTTTTCAAAATTCTTTGATGAATAGAAAGTTCAAAAGAACAGCATTTATTTAAAATAGAATATTTTCTAACATTATAAATGTCTTTACTGTAACTTTTGATCAGTGTAACTCATCCTTGATGAATAAAAGTATTGATTTATTTTATTTCTTTCCCCCAAAAATAAAATAAAAATTCTTACTGACCCCAAACTTTTGAACGGTCGTGTTTAATGTTACAAAAGCTTTAGATTTCAGATAAATGCTGTTCTTTTGAACTTTCTATTCATCATAGCATCATGAAATAAAAATGTAAAAAACTGTTTTCAACATTGATAATAATCATAAATGTTTCTTGATCATCAAATCCTCATATTAGAATGATTTCTGAAGGATCATGTGACACTGAAGACTGGAGTAATGATGCTGAACATTCAGCTTTGATCACAGGAATAAATTACACTTTACTGTATATTCACATAGAAAACAGCTGATTTAAATTGGAATAATATTTCACAATATTACTGTTTTTGTATGTATTTTTAATCAAATAAATGCAGCCTTGGTGAGCAGAAGATACTTCTTTTAAAAACAAAAATTAAAATCTAAAACTTTCGACCAGTAGTGTATGTGATAATGCTGACATTTACACTCACTTACATTTTAAGAGAGAGAACCGTAGATGCGTTCATAACACAAACACACGTTAAATTATCAACATATCATAATATCATCAAAAATAGTCAATAATTATGTGAATAGAGCGGCTCTTCAACACAAACCCTTCCTAGTGTGTGCATCTGTCCCATCAGCCCGTGTTGTGCATGTCAAATAAAATCAGTAATCATCAATAAAATCTTATTTCTTATGTTTTTTGTTTTTTTATCATTACTTGTTTATTTAATTTCATTTTAAATAGTTTCTGAATGTTATTTACATATAAAAACACTCATGATTAAGTGTCGTATTTAATGGAACGTATTTTTACTGTTAGTAACGTGATGTAAAAGAAGTTAAAATGAAGGATAAACTGAAATTCACGCATTTCAACACAACTTCTGCTCACGTATTTAAAGGCTGCTATTGGATCATCGAGGCTAAACGTCATATTATGCGACTACACATTACTTTACGGAGAGCTTACGACATACTGGCTACGTTCTGCCTTGCGAACAAATGGTGTAGGGATGGGATGATTACCGGTTTCACTATAAACCACGATAAAATGTACTGACGGTTAGTATTATTATCGTTTAAAATTGAATTATCATTAAAAGCGTGTTTGATTATCGCGATTTTAATAACTCACTGTAAATCCTGTCCAGACAGCAACAGGCTGGCGCCGGCGCAGCGCGCAATGTTGGGTTTTTTTTATTCGAGAAGGAATGGCGGAAGGCAGATTAATGTTTTAAATCTTACATGATCACAAAAATATTATCAAACTCAGTAAACAATAAATCAACTCTGATTTAATTTTCAGTACAATCGAAAACGGAGACGCAAGACGGCAAGTTGTATTTGAATGAAACGAGAGAGCGCGTCCGTTGTGATGCATGTGCGATTATGGCAAGCCATTTGAACTTTTATTCATTTCCAGGATATGAATTCTTGATATCAAAAATTTAATTGTTGATATCTGTAATTATATTTTCACTAGTGAAATGTCACCATAGGCTGCCATTCAAAATCAATTGTTGATATCAAGAATTGATTTCTTACTAGTAGAAATATAATTTTTGATATCAATAATTCAATTGTCACTAGTTGAAATGTCTATTCTTGATATCAACAATTGAATTGCTACTAGTATGGCAAGCCGTTTTAGCTTAAATTGTACCCAGCGTTACTCGTCGTAATTGCATTTTTACTAGTAAGAATTCCATTGTACAGCTCCGTAATTAAAAATGAATGGAAGTCAATGGAGACATATGACTTGTAAAAATTCATTTGTAGAGCTCTCTAATTGTAATTCTTACTAGTAATAATTGAATTAGAGAGCTCTACAATTCAATTCTTACTAGTAGCAATTACAATTAGAGAGCTCTCCAATTCAATTACTACTAGTAAGAATTACAATTACAGAGCTCTCTAATTCAATTATTACTAGTAAGAATTACAATTACAGAGCTCTCTAATTCAGTTCTTACTAGTAACAATTCCAATTAGAGAGCTCTACAAATGAATTTTTACAAGTCATATGTCTCCATTGACTTCCATTCATTTTTAATTACGGAGCTGTACAATGGAATTGTTACTAGTAAGAATTACAATTAGAGAGCTCTACAATTGAATTGTTACTAGTAAGAATGCAATTGCAGAGCTCTTTAATTCAATTCTTACTAGTAACAATTTAAATAGAGAGCTCTCTAATCCAATTATTACTAGTAACAATTCCAATTAGAGAGCTCTCTAATTCAGTTGTTACTAGTGAGAATGTAATTGCAGAGCTCTTTAATTCAATTATAGAGCTCTGCAATTATACATATCTTTAATTCATATTTTTACTAGTAAAAATTCAATTAGAGATCTCTGTAATTGCATTCTTACTAGTAAGAATTTAATTAGAGAGCTCTCTAATTGTAATTGTTACTAGTAATAATTGAATTAGAGAGCTCTCTAATTGTAATTCTTACTAGTAACAATTCAATTGTAGAGCTCTCTAATTAAAAATGAATGGAAGTCAATGGAGACATACGACTAGTAAAAATTCATTTGTAGAGCTCTCTAATTGTAATTGTTACTAGTAAGAATTGAATTAGAGAGCTCTGTAATTGTAATTCTTACTAGTAATAATTGAATTAGAGAGCTCTGTAATTGTAATTCTTACTAGTAGTAATTGAATTGGAGAGCTCTCTAATTGTAATTGCTACTAGTAAGAATTGAATTGTAGAGCTCTCTAATTGAATTCTTAATAGTAAAAATGCAATTACGACGAGTAACGCTGGGTACAATTTAAGCTAAAACGGCTTGCCATATACTAGTAACATATTTCATTTTTGATATCTGAAAATGTATTTCTGATATCAATATTATTTCAGATATCTAACATGGCTTTCATACTAGTAACAATCACATTCATGATATCAGAAATTAACATTGTTACTAGTAGCAATTCAATTGTTGATATCAAGAATAGACATTCTTACTAGTAACAATTACAATTAGAGAGCTCTACAAATGAATTTTTACTAGTCGTATGTCTCCATTGACTTCCATTCATTTTTAATTACGGAGCTGTACAATGGAATTGTTACTAGAAACAATTACAATTAGAGAGCTCTCTAATTAAATTCTTACTAGTAAGAATGCAATTACAGAGATCTCTAATTTAATTTTTACTAGTAAAAATATGAATTAAAGATATGTATAATTGCAGAGCTCTGTAATTGAATTAAAGAGCTCTGCAATTACATTCTTACTAGTAACAACTGAATTAGAGAGCTCTCTAATTGTAATTCTTACTAGTAACAATTCCATTGTACAGCTCCGTAATTAAAAATGAATGGAAGTCAATGGAGACATATGACTTGTAAAAATTCATTTGTAGAGCTCTCTAATTGGAATTGTTACTAGTAAGAACTGAATTAGAGAGCTCTGTAATTGTAATTCTTACTAGTAATAATTGAATTAGAGAGCTCTGTAATTGTAATTCTTACTAGTAGTCTAATTGTAATTGCTACTAGTAAGAATTGAATTGTAGAGCTCTCTAATTGAATTCTTACTAGTAAAAATGCAATTACGACGAGTAACGCTGGGTACAATTTAAGCTAAAACGGCTTGCCATAGCCTATGGTGACATTTCACTAGTGAAAATACAATTACAGATATCAAGAATTATAGTTTTTACTTGTAAAAATTTAATTGTTGATATCAAGAATTAGTATCCTGGAAATGAATAAAAGTTAAAACGGCTTGCCATAGTGCGCTGTTATAATGCGTTGTTATTGACGACGGTCATTATAAGGAAGGAAATGCCACAGAATATAATCTTGCTTAAAAAGTGCATAGATCTGCTTGTTTTATTTGTTGTTTGTTGATTTTCAAGTATAAAACAAGTAAAACTGTGTTCAGTGTGCGCATCAGTTCTTTTTGAACACTTTCATCTCATTTTAACAAAACCGTGATAATATTGATAATCACGATAATTTTGGTCACTATAATCGTGATATGAAATTTTCATACCGTCCCATCCCTAAAATGTTACCCTGGTAATCCAGAGTTCTCGCGAGAGCACAAGTAGAATTTGCTCAGTGAGTTTACTCTGGCGTCGAGTAATAATGCTCATTAAATATGCCCTTGTATCCGAGCTGCACCAATCACATCGGGTTATCTGATATAGGCGGGCCAGAGGCGAGATGACGACAGCGCTGTGACGTAGAAGTCATTAGTAAACATTGTAAGATGGCTATGGATGAACACCAGTTGTTTGAAACGGCTTTGTCCGCTACAATGAACGAGTTAGACTTGGCTTTTTATCTAAAAGAGGAACAGAAGACGGCGCTCGAATCGTTCCTTTGCAAGAAGGGCGTTTTTGCTGTTTTGCCGACCGGATACGGCGAGAGTCTAATCTACCAGTTATCTCCGTTGGTAGCTAAGCGTATGTTGTGATTGGTTGTAGTGTTATCCAATTGCGTGCATTGAGATTTTCAAATGCATGCTGGGTGCCGCCCCTCCATTAGTCGACGCCAGACCATTCATCTTTTAGATTTAGGTCTGGATTTCCAGGCTACTAAAATGGTGCAATGGAATAAAGTACAGAGTTAGTTACAAACTAGCTAGTAGTCACTAAGCCTCTAGTGTGTGGACTTCACGTCACGAGCTTACGAACGGCTGGTGCAGCCCGGCCCTGAACCCCTGTATAAACGCTCACTTCTGAGGGATCGGGGGTTCGCTGTCGTCTGACCCAGGTGGAGATCTCGCCCTGGAATTCATGAGATAAAACAAGCACTTTTTAAAACTCTTTTTTTATAAAACAGAGCTGTAAAGAAAGCTGTAAAACTGATTCTATATCCCTTTCAAGCCCCATAATGAAAATAACTTTAGAGGTTTCATTGTAATAGGACTGAAACCCCTTTGGGTCACGTCTGGATTTAAGCAGATGTAGAGCGTTTTGGAGAACTGGTCAACTGTTGTAAAAGATTTCTGAGCTCATTCAGTGTCTCTATACGACGGTCTCGAAGGACTCCTCATTCAAGCCATGTGTCCCACGACATAATCCTACAATATCCCAACCACAATTTAAACCTTATTAAGATTCAGAATCACTGTTCGCTTATTCGTGTCACTTCGTCTTACACGTGCAGGACGAGGCTGTGGGGATTCTGCCAGTGGAAATGGACAAAAAAGTGCAGATTATGTGAGAACCGCTCCCAGTTAAAACAAGAAATTATTTTTTTGACCTTGTCAAAGTCTGGGCTTGCCGAAGTCCAGTGCCGTTCCAGGACTTTAAGGATTTGCTGACATCCAGAGTAATGTTAGTCCTTTTATTATAGGAGCAATATAAATTCTTCATCTTGTACTATACATTAAATAAAAAATAAAAAAAAATTGTAAGCATGCACACATAAGCGGATGAATATTAATTTACTGTAGAAAACACTTTGCAAATGCAATATAATATATATATATATATATCTGTAAATCTATTCAAAGTTTTCAAAATCTTGACAAACAGCATTTCTAGTTTAAAATTAGTCAATTAATTAATTTAAACTATTTAATCTTAATTTTCCTTCACTATCTTGAGCAATTGTTTGTTTTCGGTTGCTATTTTATAACTAGAATCAAATAAAAATGATGTGTGTGTATATATATATAAAATTACATGATAATTTTTATTTAAAATTACATAAAATATATTCATAAATAAATGAATAATTATTTATAAAAATGTTATTGGTTGTGATTTTTATGCAATATTCTGCACATATAAATATGCACACTTTTTATTATGTTATATTTTTATTGTTGATGTTTAAAATAAATATGAATAAATAAAACAAAAAGAAGAATATATAAATAAATCCATAATTATATATAAAACGTTATTGCTTGGGAATTGTATGCCATTTTCATTTTCACACGCACACACACACACAAAAAAGTTATATATATATATATATATGTCAACAATAAAAAAATACAAAAAATAAAAAGTTTACACATATTTATATCTATATATATATACACACACACATAAAAAATGATATGTATATATATATATATATATATATATATATATATCAATGTAGATTATAATTTGTATAACTATAATTATTTAGTTATAATTATAATTATAAGCTTACTAAAATGCACTCAAATAATAAAACAACCCCCCCAAAAAGCACAGAAAATCTTAAAAAAGATGCTGCTATTCTGCAGGAATAAGACATAATCCTAAAAGCAAAACAGACGTAAAAAGCACCATGAAACCAAACTGTTTCAATGTCTAAACACACCGTGACCGTGAAGCATATGTTTTCCCAAATCACACGACTCCAGATGAGGTCCACTGCAATGTGCAACCTCAATAAATACAGCCCGTCCTCAGGGATTCCCATCATCTTGTCTATCGGAATCATATTTGGGAATGAATGTCCAATGCCGATCTGTGTCATCTGAGAGTTATCAGTAAACACAGACATAAATCAGGTCTCACTCCCACCGACGGGCGTCTTTCTATTACAGTGTAGCGTTGTGGCTGGATTGAAACCGGGTGAACCACAAGATCTAGCTGGTAAACTTTCCCAGCTTTTTGGCCGTTGATTTTTAAGATGCAAGAAGGAAAATTACGGCCATTCCTTTGAGTTGGTGGGCCGGCGCCTGCAGTCGAGTTGACAGGACTGATGGGACACCGTCTGTTAGACATTCAGCAAAACCAGCGTGTTAATGCTCATCCCTACGGAAGCTTGTTTCCACCACAGAATGAACAATAAAAAAGGTAATTGCGACTTTTTATCTCACAATTCTGACTTTTTTTCTTACAATTGCGAGTTTACATCTTGCAATACTGACTTTTTATCAGAACTGCGTGATATAAAGTCGCAATTGTGTGTTATAAAGTCAGAATTGAGATATAAACTCGCAATTGTGTGTTATAAAGTCAGAATTGGGATATAAACTCGCAAATGTGAGTTATAAAGTCAGATGTGCATGATATAAAGTCGCAATTGCGTGTTATAAAGTCAGAATTGCGTGATAAAGTCGCAATTGCGTGTTATAAAGTCAGAATTGCGTGATAAAGTCGCAATTGCGTGTTATTAAGTCAGAATTGTGAGATATAAACTCGCAATTCTGTGTTATAAAGTCAGAATTGCGAGATATAAAGTCAGAATGGCGAGATATAAAGTCAGAATTGCGAGATATAAAGTCAGAATTGCGTGATAAAGTCGCAATTGTGTGTTATTAAGTCAGAATTGTGTGTTATAAAGTCAGAATTGCGAGATATAAACTCGCAATTGCGTGTTATAAAGTCAGAATTGTGTGTTATTAAGTCAGAATTGTGAGATATAAACTCGCAATTGCGTGTTATAAAGTCAGAATTGTGTGTTATAAAGTCAGAATTGCGAGATATAAAGTCAGAATTGCGTGATAAAGTCGCAATTGCGTGTTATTAAGTCAGAATTGTGAGATATAAACTCGCAATTGCGTGTTATTAAGTCAGAATTGTGAGATATAAACTCGCAATTGCGTGTTATAAAGTCAGAATTGTGTGTTATTAAGTCAGAATTGTGAGATATAAACTCGCAATTGCGTGTTATAAAGTCAGAATTGTGTGTTATAAAGTCAGAATTGTGAGATATAAACTCGCAATTGTGTGTTATTAAGTCAGAATTGTGAGATATAAACTCGCAATTGTGTGTTATAAAATCAGAATTGCGAGATATAAAGTCAGAATTGCGAGATATAAAGTCAGAATTGCGTGATAAAGTCGCAATTGTGTGTTATAAAGTCAGAATTGCGAGATATAAAGTCAGAATTGCGTGTTATAAAGTCAGATTTGCGTGATAAAGTCGCAATTGTGTGTTATAAAGTCAGAATTGCGTGATATAAAGTCGCAATTGTGTGTTAAAATCAGAATTGCGTGATATAAAGTCGCCATTGTGTGTTATAAAGTCGCCATTGTGTGTTATAAAGTCAGAATTGTGTGTTATAAAGTCAGTATTGTGTGTTATAAAGTCGCCATTGTGTGTTATAAAGTCGCCATTGTGTGTTATAAAGTCGCCATTGTGTGTTATAAAGTCGCCATTGTGTGTTATAAAGTCAGAATTGTGTGTTATAAAGTCAGTATTGTGTGTTATAAAGTCAGAATTGTGTGTTAAAATCAGAATTGCGTGATATAAAGTCGCCATTGTGTGTTATAAAGTCAGAATTGCGTGATATAAAGTCAGTATTGTGTGTTATAAAGTCAGTATTGTGTGTTATAAAGTCAGTATTGTGTGTTATAAAGTCAGAATTGCGAGATGTAAACTCGTTTTGTGAGATAAAAAGTCGCAATTATCCTTTAAAATGTTTAATTCAGTGGGGATCAGGCTTCCACACACACAGCCCGTACGGGTTGTGACCTTAAACGTCTGTTAAAGATCGCTCTCTTGGTCTCTCGACATTCTGGCCAATCGTGGACGCTTTTACAGCAAACCGTCACTCAATATGCCCTCGTTACAAGACAAGCACTTAAACGTCCTCACATCGGTCAGTGAGGAACGACAACTTTATTGCGCTCATAAAAACGCTGCGATTGCCCTGAAGCTCGCTGCATTTCCAACACACTATTTAAACGGACTTAGATTGTTCTCAGGCGTAATTGAGATGAATGGGATTGGCCCTCGTCTCTTCAAGGCCAGGGATTTTCCTTTTGACTCTCTCCGGCCAAAGACGAGCAACTCCGTTCAAATATTTGTCATCTCCCGTTAGAAACATTTAATAGTAATAAAATTTATGGCAGGATACTGCCAGCGAGAAGCATCATTGTGGAAACGGTAATAAATGCAACCAGTGTTCGGGCCGCTCTGAGTTATTATCCGAGCTCGAATCCCAGCGCGAGGGAGTTTATTTCCACGGCTGATATTGAGAATTCACTATTTTATTCCATCTTGAAATAAATCCTCCGTTAAGATGCGTCAAAAAAAGAAAGGAAACAAAACGGGAGTGATGTTTGCAGTACGTATGAACGTATACACCCCCCCCCCCCTCCCCCTCCTCCTTTACAATCCCTAAAACCATTTACACAGTAAATAATTCCACAAAAGGGGTGATGGGAATAGACGAACCTGAGCACTAAATCAGCCCGTGTTCCTGTAGGAAGTTCAGTGACGGTAACAGGAGGTTCCCCGGGAATCCACTGAAACGGCACTTCCAGGATTGCCTTCCCATATGGACGAGATGCAATAGTTATATCTAGAGACACGGGTAAAGTGGAGACGTCAGGCACGACTAATTCATTCTCAAAAAACATTCTTTAGATTTATACTTTAAAATAATGTTTTATATATATTTATGTGCTATATAAGTGGCAAAAAGTGTTATCCAGAGGGGATACTTGTCTTTTATGACCCTACAAGTCTTATTAAACAATCAAAATATGAGGAAAATATTTGATTTATTTCAAATATGATGGAAGAACAAAACTCTAAACTTGGTTAAGACATTTATCAGACATAATTACTTAGCAAAAAAAGCAAACCTACATTTTACTACATATATTACTTTATATCACGTATATATATAAATATATATACATATATATACACACACACACACACACACACACACACACATACATACATAAATACAGTATATATTAAATACTTGTTTAATGGCATCTTTTTATGAATGAAGGTCAGCTACAGCTACAATACAGCTACGGACGTGACCCCCCCCCCCCCCCCCCCCCCCCCACCCACCCACACTTTTAAAAATGAATTATTAATAACCATTTAACATTACAGAGTACTGAAAGCTATAAAAAATATATATTTATTTATTTTTTTACATTTATTGGCTTAAAAAAATAGAACAACTTTTAATTGAAGTGAAATTCAAACAATCCTCACATAAACTCATAATAAATGTACCTCTGCCCTTCCTGTCTAACAGGTGTATATATATATATATATATAGCTGAAATATTGTATTTGTTTACCTGCATGTCATGTGACCATTAACCAACATCAGAGAACCTTGAATAGCTTGAGTAAACTGAGTTGGTAAATTGTTAAAATATAAACTTAAACTCTCAGGAGGGACTTTTATTTTACGTCAAAGTGGTTCATCTGACAAGAAAGTCTGGGAAACCCTGAATTAGATGAAAAGTGGACGACATCTCAAGCATGAATGTGAGTTTGCTGTAGAAATGCCTAATTTGTGACTTGGTTAATTAACATTAATGTCTGATGAACGTAACCGATGATGTCTGATGAACATTGACACTGATGTCTGATTAGCATAACCGATGATGTCTGATGTCAAGTAGTTTCAGAGCAACAGTTTTGCTGAAAGATTATTTACGGACAAAATCGTTCTCCATAACGTGCACAGATGAATCATTCGCAATAAGACCGGGAACAGGAATTATGAAAGTAAATCTCTTTTACTGTGTTCCATTACTCGATGTAATATTATAAAAGAAGTTACTCATTTCGTGGGCCTTCGTTCAAAGTGTGAAGGAACGGCATGGAGTCACACGTTATAAAGTTATTGAAACACAGAGCTCGGTGTGTTGTGAATCTGATAATATGGGACAAAGGAGGTTTGGGAATCGTAACCCGCGCAAAATATGAGCCATGAAGGGGCTGTAAAAGCCTTGGGATAAATTAGTTTGTATTCCTCTGTTTTTCCCTTTTTTTTCCCCATCCTGACACAAGGAAGAAAACGCAGGGTGTTTCCACAGCTTTCTCCTCTTTGTCCGTTCAGATCCTCAAGCTGTGCGCGCAGAACATCAGATCCCGAATTTAAGGGTCCCTGATGGGAACCTCTCGGGCCGCCTAACGGCGAGTCGACAAGGTCACGAAGGAAACACAATTTTTCGGGAGAAAAAACAACAGAAAACATCCGCAGTCCGGCTGCAGCGCTCACATCCATCAGCCCCAGAATCTGCAGAGGAAATGTTGCTAAACGCATTAACGTTTCATGACAGCTAAGAGGTAATTTGGCAGATTATCATAAACGCTCTCACGGGAGCACTGATAAGTGCTTGTTATTTATGTGCAGATGCGCTGAGGGTCGTCCAACACAAACGTCAAATACCAACGAGGAAAGCATCACGATTACTAGAGCGCATATTCGAGAGCGAGGGCTTTTACAAACCTGTGATATCAAGATCATTGGTGACGCTTGACAATGAGGTCTACGTTAATATCATTAATGCATTCACTGACAATGAACTGGACATTTCTTACAGTATTTATTTATCTTTGTTAACACTAGCTAGTAAAAATACAACTTCAAGTTCATTGTTAGTTCAAGGACTTATGCTTTGGATTTTAATAATGTTTTAATAAATGTAGAAATTAACATAAATTAAGATGCATGAATGATTTAGTATTTTTTTTATTGTTAGTTCATCTTAACTAATGTTAACGTTAACATTATTTTTATTTTATTTTTATTATTTTTTATTGTTAGTTCATCTAAGCATGCTAACAAATGAAACCTTATTTTAAAGTTACAAATTGTTCTGCAGAATGCATGCATTGATATACAGTAATATGATATGATTGATATGATATGATACTTTTATTGTCAGACAAGTCAGATTTTTCTTGCATGACAGATTTGATAAATATATACACTGAATGCAAAGTCACTTTGAATAAAAAAATCTGCCAAATGCACACATGCAAATGCAAAGAAAACATATCTTTGAAACCAGCAATGTGAGTTTTGCACCACTCAGAATTAATTCAGAAAATATAAAAATGTAGTCTTTTCTAACAGGGAATTGACTTTATAGTGCAGTTTGTCCTTATTTTATTTATAAGTAATAATTTAATCATTTGTGTAATTATTTTATGACTCATTTAGTCAGTTTATGAGCCGACAAGCTTGTGAGACAAAACTACATTTCCCATCATTCTCTGTGGATGAGATCAGGGTTATTATAATTAACTAAAACTATAACCATAAAAAAAACATTTGTGTTATTTGAAATAAAATAGTAATAATATTTTTTTTTACTTATTTTATTTCAGCTAGTTGTCAATACTAAATAACTTTTTTTTTTTTTTTTTTTTTTTTTTTAAATCAATCATTTTATTTTAAATCCTTTTCCAGAAGGGCTTGAAGGCAGCTTAATGACTTTAATAAAATGTCTAGTAACCTCATCATTAACAAACAGAAGGAAACGTGTGTGAGAGACTGTGATTTCACTTCTCACAATCACACAAACACACACAACAGACCGTGTCGTTCACAGGTCGATAACTCTGCACTCGTGCTGAACGTCTCTGAGACTGGCTCAAAAGAAAATCTTTCCAATTAAAACCAGCAAAACTAGTGCCAGATCCCAGATCAGCCTTGATGAAGTCAGATGATTCAGTCATGCAATTAATGGGAACCTTTTTACCTTTTTTCCCTCCCTAGTTGATTTTAACGGTCCTGTGGTGTGATAAATAAATGTTTTAAATATTCCATGCAGTCTCTCAATTAATATGAGCTCATAATAAAAGCTGCATGTGTGATCATTATAAAAAAAGCTGTTTAAAATAGTTTCAGATGGAGTATCACATGTCACACCAGAATCTCTGATCCTCATTTAACATATGACTGCATGGATAGTTCGAGTTTCATCCAAATGCATCATGCGATGACACACTCGAGTAAAAGAGCCGGTAAAGCAAACACACAAACAGAAACGCCGCAGCACGACCGTATAAACGCTGTCCAATCACGAGAACACGTGGAGCCGATGTGGAGCCGTCCGGGCCGCTCGTCCCCTCACTGGGTTTACTTTCAACAGCAATAAAATAAAAGGAAATTGTCAAACTGGGCTGGCAAGAACATCCGCTCGGCCCATTATACCTGAGTGAAGAAACACACCGTACACAAGTACACACTGTACACAAGTACACTTATATCTGCCTGAGTGAAGAAACACACCGTACACAAGTACACTCATATCTGTCTGAGTGAAGAAACACACTGTACACAAGTACACTCATATCTGCCTGAGTGAAGAAACACACCGTACACAAGTACACTCATATCTGTCTGAGTGAAGAAACACACTGTACACAAGTACACTCATATCTGTCTGAGTGAAGAAACACACTGTACACAAGTACACTCATATCTGTCTGAGTGAAGAAACACACTGTACACAAGTACACTCATATCTGCCTGAGTGAAGAAACACACCGTACACAAGTACACTCATATCTGTCTGAGTGAAGAAACACACTGTACACAAGTACACTTATATCTGTCTGAGTGAAGAAACACACTGTACACAAGTACACTCATATCTGCCTGAGTGAAGAAACACACCGTACACAAGTACACTCATATCTGTCTGAGTGAAGAAACACACTGTACACAAGTACACTCATATCTGTCTGAGTGAAGAAACACACCGTACACAAGTACACTCATATCTGTCTGAGTGAAGAAACACACTGTACACAAGTACACTCATATCTGTCTGAGTGAAGAAACACACTGTACACAAGTACACTCATATCTGCCTGAGTGAAGAAACACACCGTACACAAGTACACTCATATCTGCCTGAGTGAAGAAACACACCGTACACAAGTACACACCGTACACAAGTACACTCATATCTGTCTGAGTGAAGAAACACACTGTACACAAGTACACTCATATCTGTCTGAGTGAAGAAACACACCGTACACAAGTACACTCATATCTGTCTGAGTGAAGAAACACACCGTACACAAGTACACTCATATCTGTCTGAGTGAAGGTACACACTGTACACAAGTACACTCATATCTGTCTGAGTGAAGGTACACACTGTACACAAGTACACTCATATCTGTCTGAGTGAAGGTACACACTGTACACAAGTACACACCGTACACAAGTACACTCATATCTGCCTGAGTGAAGGTACACACTGTACACAAGTACACTCATATCTGTCTGAGTGAAGGTACACACTGTACACAAGTACACACCGTACACAAGTACACTCATATCTGCCTGAGTGAAGGTACACACTGTACACAAGTACACTCATATCTGTCTGAGTGAAGGTACACACTGTACACAAGTACACTCATATCTGTCTGAGTGAAGAAACACACCGTACACAAGTACACACTGTACACAAGTACACACTGTACACAAGTACACACTGTACACAAGTACACTCATATCTGCCTGAGTGAAGAAACACACCGTACACAAGTACACTCATATCTGTCTGAGTGAAGAAACACACCGTACACAAGTACACTCATATCTGTCTGAGTGAAGAAACACACCGTACACAAGTACACTCATATCTGTCTGAGTGAAGAAACACACTGTACACACTGTACACAAACACACACGTCAGTGCATCGCCAGGTGAACAGTCTCAATCCTGAGAGTGCAAAAGATTCCTTCACATGTTTCTGACACTAAACCAGTTCAGATAGACAGATTCAAACACGCCGACGATTTAAATAACTCTAAATAAATGATTTTCTTCCAGCAACTTCTCCACACGATAAGAAAACTGAGCATTTACAGCCTCGCTGCAACACAACACCAGTGAATCATTTTACTGAGTCAGTTTGTTTAGATGCTCAGTGAATCATTTTACTGAGTCAGTTTGTTCAGATGCTCAGTGAATCATTTTACTGAGTCAGTTTGTTCAGATGCTCAGTGAATCATTTTACTGAGTCAGTTTGTTCAGATGCTCAGTGAATCATTTTACTGAGTCAGTTTGTTCAGATGCTCAGTGAATCATTTTACTGAGTCAGTTTGTTCAGATGCTCAGTGCAGAAATGAATCAGTGCATGTGCAGAAATGAATCATGCATTGATTAATTGCTTGCGCAAATTATTGTGTGGCATTTCACATATTTTTGTAGCGATACACCAAATAATATTGGTAACACTTTATAATATGGAACAAATTCACTATTAACAAATTTCTCTCAATTAACTCCTAATTACTGCTTATTGATAGTATAAGATGTTGTTGTAGTGGTTATGTTATCATGTTAGGTACGGGATTAAGGGATGTAGAATATGGTCATGCAGAATAAGGCATTAATATGTACTAATAAACAGTTAATATGCTAGTAATATGCATGCTAATCAGCAATCGTGAAATATGTGTTCCCTAATCTAAAATGTTACAGTAATATATATATTTTACTATTATAACAATTTGTTAAATGCTGCTATATTTAAAAAAATAAAATAATTAGTGTAAAATTGTTGTACAAATTCTTTTTATGTGTTAATTATCGCTCTCACTGCATTATATACATATATATCATCTGATAGTTTAAAATTTAATACAATTTTGGATATATTTATTACCGCTTTATGTAAGATAACCCTTTAGTAGCTTGTGCTACTGCTTCATTATTTTTATGTCTATTTTTCTATTTTAATTCTATTTTTGTGTGTGTGTGTGTGTGTGTGTGTGTGTGTGTGTGTGTGCAATTTTTATGATCAAACTTGTGATTGCAATTTAAAATAAGATTTATTTGTTTTAAATTCCAGGTTTGCTGTTTGTAATTGTATAATTATCTACTATAAATATGGCTATAAAATAATATTAATATTTACTATAATATTTGCTCAAATAAGGAGTAATACTGTTGTAATATTTCACTGTAAAATAAAAACATTTTATTTAAAATATGTTATATGATATAATAATATTAATATCATTTATTTTACATTACAACTGTAAAATTACTTCGAATTATATACTTATATTTATATTTGTTGCACAAGCGTATTGAGATTTGGTTTTTATGTCAATGCTATAAATTGGCTTTTGGCTTTCTTACTGTGGGGGGCATTTAATTATTAATGTTTAAATATTTATTATTTAATAATGTATTATTATTAAATATTCAACAATATTATTGATCTCCTGAATTGACACCATTATATAAGAACTGAACTGAGCTGGACGATGACATATATATATATATAAACTAAATTAATAACTTTTTTACAACAAAAATGAACCATCGCAGAACTTCCTTAAGCTGGACTTTGATGCTATTTTCTTCTAGACATAAACTTTATTGCATTATTTTCCTGTTATCTCTGTAAAGCTGCTTTGAAAACAATCTATATTGTAAAAAGCGCTATATAAATAAATGTGACTTTCTGACAAATATGAAAAAAAAAATGAAAAAAAAAAAATGTGTGAAAAGGCCTTAAATTCCCGTTCATCTTGAAATGACATCCTCTCTGAGGTCGAGCAAAAGCAAAGCTTTGTCCGCTTCCTTTCGGGACCCCGGTGGAATAAACCATTAAACCGTAGGGAGGAGAGAAAACCTGTAGAGCACTAAAATAAAGTTATGTCAAAACCATTCAGCTCTTCCTGCTGTCGCTGCTCAACCTTGCGAGAATCCTCCGAGGGGCCGAGAACATTACAAGCCATTCACTTTATATGAATGGGCACTAACAGACTTTTTTGCCATTGTGATATGTCTAAATTTGCAGGCATATCCTGTGGTCCATCAGAAACAGCCTTAGTTTCAATTTAGTGTCTCCCAGAAGGACCCA
Organism: Leuciscus idus; assembly: GCA_021554675.1. NCBI lineage: Eukaryota > Metazoa > Chordata > Actinopteri > Cypriniformes > Leuciscidae > Leuciscus > Leuciscus idus. The sequence continues at coordinate 34,393,149 of CM038638.1, read as the reverse complement.
GCTTCCTATTTCGGGTGGAAATTGTATAAAGTTTTCCCCCCAGTGTTCATATCTTTACTGCTTCAAAAGCCCTTTTACCAGAGAGATGAATGAGCTGACAGTTTGATGTCTTAAGCAAGATTGCAAATCATTTCGAATCATAAAAAAAAAACACACACACACACACACACACACAAAAAACATGCATTTCAGTTTCATTCATAACGTCTGTGCATATAATGCATCTGTCAAAGAGAATAGGCAAGTGTTTAATTTTATCAGGGCGATTTCACAGAACTCTATAAAGTGGAAGGGGAAAGGCCTCGTCGTTTTACGAGTGCGCCTCTGCACTATAACTCTCGCCGAGCGATAAAGTAAATGATTACGGCCTTTTAGGAACGCCGCTTCTCCACAAATGTCACAGTTTTTTAAGCAGCAGATGTTTGAGGAATGATGTCAATGTGTCGAGACAGCCGTATATCTTTCACAGCGCTGAGAATACTGGCGAGGAGGATCTGTAAAGATGAAGCCGTCGTCATCATCGCGATACCATCTGCCGTTCACTGTCATAACTCTGATTGTATTATAGACACACACTGCATAAAACATCTATATTTTACAGGTTATGGCATGTTTTGAGTCATTCATGCTATAAGAAAACGGAAAAATTCAATGCAACTTGATGCACTCAGATCTGTAGGCTCTCTCAGGCATTGCAAATTAATTAAATAAATGCAAAATGCCTCATTCAGCCAATAAATTAATCGATGCAACAATGTGTTTCTTGCATATTTTCAATAAGTGACACAATAAATTGATCTATCATTTTTGTAGGCATGTATTTGAGATATATTATAATTATTATAATCTATGGCTGTACGATTAACCGAAATTAAGCCGAAATTAAGCTTATAAAAAATACCGGGAAAAACTGACATTGCAATATTTTGTTTTTCCGCGATATATATCGCGATATGAAAACAATTTCACCAGATGACTAGAATCACTCTATTTGGAAAGAATGAATCATTCTAGAATAACTGAGGTCATTTTGTAAGGGGTGGGAATATTAGGCTACTGTCACTTTAAGAGCGAATGCACAGATCCAATATACTGATACGCATCCGTTTTCTTTCTCAGTTGTTTACGTTGAAGTAAGCCGTTAGCGACTGTGTTTACGAGGATACTCGAATGCTTTGAAGTTCTGTGAATGTTTAAACTGACAGGACCTAAAACACGTGCAAATGATAAACTTTCACTCTGTGACGTTAAAGTTTGCAATTAATCCGAGAATCTCGTGCATGTTGAACTTTAGTGCCCGGTTCCTATAGATCAACTACAGTACCCATAACTTGACATCGCACAGCCTACGATGAGACTATCGCAGATGCACACACTTCAAAAACCGATTATAAAGTGTTATATTTCTTAAGCTGAAATGTTTCTTAAACGGACGGATGGATCCCGATTTCAGTTCTCTTTTTTATTGCACTTGAATGGTTAAATATACACACAATTATGTCAAAATGCTGTGTCATACAATATTTGTATTATATTACATCATATTATATATAAATTAATTTGTTAGAGATTATTATTTTTAACAGAATTAAAACTTAAATTATACAAGCCTATTTAATTATTACATTATATTATTTATAGATTAATTGAATAAATATTATTAATATTCACAGCATTATAATTTGTATTATTATATTAGATTATGATATATTATATTATATATGAACAGCATTAAAACGTGAATTATACTGGCCTATTTTATTATAATTTTTATTATTTTATTATATATAAATTAATTGTATAAATATTATTAATTTTCACAGCATTAAAACGTAAATTATACGAGCCTATCTTATTGTTACATTATATTATATATAAATTAAATATATTTTTACTCCAATAAAACGAAATTATATGGGCCTTTTTTATTATATTATATTATATTATATTATATTATATTATATTTATTATATTATATTATATTATATTATATTATATTATATTATATTATATTACATTATATTATATTATATTATATTTTATTATATTATATTACTGATATATTTTATTATATTATATTATATTATATTATATTATATTATATTATATTATATTATATTATATTATATTACCGGTATATTATATTACCGGTATATTATATTATATTATATTATATTATATTATATTATATTATATTATATTATATTATATAATATTATATTATATTATATTATTTTACTGGTATATTATATTATATTATATTATATTATATTATATTATATTATATTATATTATATTCGACACAAAACTGACAAAAAAACATTAAATCATTATAATAAATCATATAATAAATAATAATTATTTGCATGACAATTAAACAACAAGCAAGCAATTATGCCATTGTCGATGAACCTCATGTGGAACCTGGAATATTTCTTTAACTCTACACTATCCCTAAATCCCAACGCCTCACTAACTCAACATCACGCTTCTATTTCCCTCAAAAGCGAACACATCTAATCTATTTTACGTGCTCAGTTGTAAAATCTTACGCATCTGACATAAAATCAAACATGGTGTGGGAATGATAAAGTGTCATCTGGTGGCGAACTGGATCCTCGTTCAGGGAGCGTTTGGGAGTTCACTGTCCCCGGCACATGTTGCGCTGGTGTGACCGTAATGAGCCTCTGCTCCAGGCTTCATCTCTCTGCCCGAGGCGTAATTAACATTGCAGGCATTGCAGTCTGACGTGTTGAATAATTACCCGCTCCTCAATGACACGCCAGTTCCTGCGTTGCTGCAGTGCACAGGTGAAATCGTAACCTTATCCCGGCCAGCTGCCGCTTCAGGGAGGCCGTCGCCAGAACCGCCTGACCTTAGTGGGATGCTACCAGTGCAAGCCTGGAAAAATGAGGCACAAAACATGCAAGTGACTCCCTTTTCAAAGGCAAAAAAAAATTAAAAATTAAAAATTTATAATAATAATAATGACCTTTATTTTATATAGCGCCTTTAAAGAAGCTTCTCAAGGCACTTTACACTATAAAAATACAAAGAGAAAAATAAACAATAATAAATACACAGATTGTACAAAAGAACACACTGTTATACAGAATAATTAAAGCCATTAGGAAAAAGCTAACCTAAAAAAGTGTTGGATTTAAAAATGTTTAAATATGTTTGGGATAAAATCGACTTTTAATATATATTTTTTTAGTATATTTAAGAAAAATCTGTAATTTATATGTAAAATATTTATATTTAAATATAATATAAATTATGTATAAATATATATACAGTATATACATGCAAATATTTCTTAATTTTGGATGCGATTGATCTTTGCCCAGCACTAATATTTTTAAAATAAAAAAGACAAACTGCAACTCAGTTATTTTTTTTAACTTAATGTATTAAAAAATGATTAAAATTATGTATTATTTACTTAATAAAACTTTATTTTACTTTCAATATTTTATAATTCATTGCCTATTTACATTGACTGACATTTGAAAGAAATGTATACTTATTCAGCAAGAATGCATTTGAATTGAATTGAACTTTTACATTGTTACAAAATAATTCACATAAATGTTGTTCTTTTTAACTTTCTAGTCATCAAATAATCCTGGAAAACAAATGCGTCACAAAAATCTGAAGCAGCTCAACTGATTTCAACATTGATAATAATCATAAATGACAGATCACATGACACTAAAGACTGGAGTAATGATGCTGAAAATTCACACGAATAAATTACATTTTAACACATATTCACGTAGAAAAAAGATATTTTAAATTGTAAAAATATTTCACCATTTTTACTGTATATTTGATCATATAAATGCAGATTTATGTAACCCCATATAAATATAAACCTCAACTTTTGAATGGTAGTGTAATTACATTAATTCTTTAATTCTATAATAAACTAAATCTTTAATTCTGTAAAAAAAAACGGAAAATGTTAAGTGATGTAAGTCGATCTGAATCAGACGAAATGATTCTCTGTCCTGCTCTTGATCTCGATCTCGATCGTAATGTCATTAACATAACTGCTCTATTTTCTTTCGGCTAAACTGTGAGAACATGTATTAATATAGCTCATGTTCTTGTACCATTACAATTTTAGTGCATGCAAACTGTTAAAGACGACCCCCCATGTGCTGCTCTTTATGGGTCCCCTTTGACTCACTGTGATTCCTTGTGTCTGATCCCATTCAACAGTTTGCCTTGAACTGGGAAAGACGATCGGCTCGGGTTTCCCATTGGAGTGGACTCTCATCTCAGACTACTTTGAAAGTGTCTCCTGACATTATAATTAAGCTCTGAACGCCCTCCCTGTGGGAGGTTGCCCTTCCAAAGCCATCCGGCAGGTCAGCGCTGAGTTATTTGCACTGGTTTTGTGGGCAAACTTAATAATTCCCCTAAGAAAAGAAGAAGTCTATCAATCCTGCACAGAAGGGGCACAGTTACAGCCAATGAACGGACAGGTTGAAATGAAATCAGCGCTGGGTTTAGCTTTGAATCTTTGGCAAAGTTGATTTGTTTTGTTTGTTCTGAAATTCCTTTGACCGGTCGGATATCCACAGGTGCAAAAGCGCAAACGTTTTGTTTTTGTTTTGCTCTTGGCCAATTAGAGACTTCCGTAGCTCATCCGCAGCTCATCGGGAACTTGTTTTTGTGGATATCATTTGGATATCAACAAAACTTATCAGCAATAACAACTCTCAATTTGTTTAACCGAGAGGATTCTGAACACAGTTGCTGATTACACAATTTAAGAAGTTTAAAAAAAAGAGGTTATATATTTTACATTTTCATATTTTCATTTTATTATAGATGAAAGATAATGAAATTCAAATTATAGTTCATATCAGGTCATTTTATTTCACTCCAAAAACAAAAGAAAAAACTGTATATATGTTAATATATTAAATACAGAAATACAATTTTGCATACAGAAATTGAAGGGGGTGATTACTTAAGCTTTTTGCATTGTGACACCATTTTCAAGACAATTTAGCAGGTTTTCCCCAAATTCCAGACATATTACGATGTGTTTTCAGTGATCTGATCACAAATTTTCAGCCACAACACATTTTGGCTTTTTTTATCTGGTAAAAAAAAAAAAAAGTTTTTATCTGGTATTATTGTGCATTTCAAATAGAAAATTTGACCGCCTTTGAAAATTTGACTCCTTTGACCGCTTGCATTCGGATTTCCTATTATTTCGTCACAATACATCACTTTCACTTCCTGCACACGAATACTATTGAATAAACAAACTCATCCTGAGTGAAATATCTGTTAATAATTTTTTTTCCTGAATTGAAAATATTTTGCCGACTGCTAAAATGAAGCTTTGTCCCGCCAAAGATTGTTTTGATCATGTGATACAGCCGTTCTGCAGTACAGTACTCCTGTACTCATACTCCTGTGAGTGTTTGTGTAAGCACTCTGTGAAGAGCATCAAAGCTTTCTATTTACAACGTGTTTTTGCAGCGTTGAGCAGTGTAGCCAATCACAGGCACACCTGTTGAGCGTGTGAATGCAGTGGCCAATCAGATGTGCATAAGTCGGTCAGAATCCGGCTTTAAAGTTCTGCACGCTCGCGAATCCTTTTATTATAACCAACACAGTGTAAACACGATGTCAATAAGAGATTCACTGCACAGAGTGGACAGCTTCAGTGATTATAACGGGAGTTTTCACAGTGTTCCTCATTGACAGCTTAAGTTATAATAATGGCAGTGATCTTTGCTCGCTTTCTCTGTGTAACCTATAATATAAATTTTATATGCTGCTAACTACACATTGCAAAGTTGCTGGATTGACAGTTGTGACTGAATCTGATTGACAGTGATAACCATAGCAATGGACGGAACAATGTGATCTGAGTGTAAATGCTAAATTTTTCTATGTTATTTTATCACTAACTTTTCAAATCAGTGACTTTTTACATATAAATTTAAAGATTTTAAAATATAAAATTAGGGATGCACCGATATTAAAATTTTGGTCGATACCGATAACCGATAATTCTTTATATTTGAAAGCCGGTAACCGATATATTGGCCGATAAATCTAAATCCAAATGTTTATATAATTTTTGAGAGCCTGATTACAAAAACAAAAGTCTCATCATTAAAAGCCACGTCCAAAACATACAATTATAATGTTCTCAATATAATTTTATGTAGTCTATATGATAGACTTTATTGCACTTTACTCTATTTTTACTTTTTGAAGTGATTCCAATCACATTTCAAGCAATTTAAACCCATCATGTTGAACTGTGAGCATCTGAAGTGTCTCAGCTGGAGGGAATAATACATTATTGATCAGCTTTAATATATATCGGCCAAATTTTCTTATCGAGCCGTAACGATAACATTAAAAATGAACATATGTCGGCCGATACTGATATGGTGACCGATATATCGTGCGTCCCTGTATAAAATAGTTCTAAGCACTTGGTTTTATGATCTGTCCTGACAGTTTTCTATTTCATGAATGAATAGTCTAAGTTAATATGCAGGAGATCAATAATATTGTTGAATATTAAATTAAATGTCCCCTACTAACCCTACTTTGTGGATGTTTTTTTTTTTTTTTTTTTTGCAATACAACTCAAAACAATTGAGATATGTTCAGATCAGAAAATGTGAATCTGCGCTTTCCTCTGGACGCTCCGGTCGAGTTGATCTAGTCCACCTCTCGCCCCCTTCCAGTCGGAGCAATATGACCTCTCGCTGTTGTCACTTAGGAGATTTATTGAGGCCACATGCATTGTGATCGGCCTGTGACCCCCCTTTATGAGCTCTCTGGACTAATGCCACATAATGTCTGTAAGTTAGCCTGTGCAATTATAAAGCCTGTGGACTGAAAGAGAGCTGTCATTAGGATGTGCTTAAGGACTGTGGAGTCTGGCTCTGGGACAGGACAGCAAATGGACTGGGAGCCGTAAGACGAGCCGGGCCAGAAGGGGATAATTAGAGTGTTTTGTCCGACATTGTTGATATAAATATGACAAAAGCCCCTCCTGTTCCTCACCAACACACACTCATTACCCACTCTACGAGCCGGCCATAGACATCGCCCTAATCATCATGTTCAACAGGTGGTGGGCAAATGCGAAGGGCATGAAACCGATACTGTGTTTCCTGCAAACTGACAAACGTGCTAATTAATCCTGATCTTTTTTCTTTTCCACTTATTGTTTCCCATCTGTTTGTAGCGTGTGAGGCCATGCTGAAAGCAGTTTTCCTGCAGTCCATGCGATGTTAACCCTAATGGGTTTAAGGAACCGGAAAAGGCGATTCTGTCATCATCAGCTATAGGTTTCCATCGCCACTTATTTTTATGTGAATTTTATAACGCGTAAAAAAAAAAAAAAAAAACTGCTGAATGGAAAGGCCAAGATGCGCATTAAAATGTGCATTAAAAAAATCTCACATTATTATTTCCCCCTTCTTTTTTTAATGTTAATGTTTCTAAAATCAATAAAGACAGTGTTTAATAAAAAACATAAATAAATAAAAAAAACTCACATGGGGCATGTTTTCTTATTGAATGAAAAAATGAAGCACATAAAATGGAAAAACACTGACCAAATAAATTCCTGGATGAAAAAAAAAAAAATGAAAAAAAAGTGGCTTTGCTCAACAGTCATGTGATTGGATAACTGGACAAACCAGCTGATCAATTTCATTGCACACCATCTAAAACATTGGGGCCCTATCTTACACCCGGCGCAATGCAGCGCCAAGTGCGACACAAGTGTGTTTTGCTAGTTTCAGCCCGACGCAGTTTTCATTTTCACGTCCTGTGCTATGTTGTTTAAATAGCAAATGCATTTGCGCCCATTTGTGTGCCCATGGGCTGCTGGTCTGAGAACGAGGTGTGTGTTCTGGCGCGTTGTTGAACTGTTGCTATTTTGAGGCACAAGAAATACACTGTGCCATTGACCGACTGAAACCTGGTCTAAAGTCAATGGGGCAATATTTTTTGTTTTGTTATTTAATGAGCGCATTAGTAATGTGCGCCTATAGGCGGGTCCACAACGTGCATACACTTTGCTTATTACACACACACTCCGCTTATTACACACACACTCTGCTTATTAAACACACAGCACACAAACATGCCAAATATTAAAATTAAAAGGATTACAATGTAAAAGATTATTGTTGATATTATTGTAAGATATGGTGGAATCCGGCTTGTCCCGTAGATGTTCTGCTTGCGCACTTTTACCTCGCGCACGAGCAGATCCGTTTGCGCTCTGGAGACGCGTTCGGTCTTTCCACTATCAAATTCCTCCATGTAAATAGCGAATCTGCGATGGCGCGAGCGCAACTGGCATTTAAAGGGAATGGGAGATGAGACTCTGATTGGTTTAACGCACGTAAATCCCAAAACACACCCATTACTCATTAAGAGAATAGGGAAAACCCTTTAGGACCATGCGCCGGGAGCACCGACCATTTTTCCCGTCGTTAAACTAGCAAAAGTGGATTCGGACGCCCTAAGTGCACTTTAGACCATGAGCTTCGATCGTTAAAATAGGGCCCATTGTTTTTGTCATTCTGAAACGCATGAGTGTGAGATCAAAATGATTTGGTATAATGTCCTCTCAGGACGGTCTCGAGTACGATTACATTCCCAAACATCAGGCATCTGAACACAAGAGAACATGAGGCACAATTTATTACATAGGGAGAACTACAACTTTTTGATATTTTATTAGTGATGCTTTGTGCCGCTCTCCCAGTAAGTGACGATTTTCTTCTCTTGAACAAACGGGTTGGAAATGGTGGTTTATTCGCAAATGTTTTGTGCGATATTCCAAAAGTTTATTCGCAACTATGGATGGAAACATATTTACTCATCCTTGTGTCATTTCAAACCCATACGATTTTCTTTTGTATCATTAACCTCCAAAAAGGACATCATAAAAGTGCCATAATGCGTGCTAAAGTTGAAATCGTCTAAAGTTGTACGATAACATATAAAATCAAAATGTAAGTTTTTTTGTTCACTGATAATCCTCCTTTAGTTTTAAATTGAATTTGTGTATCATGTTGTCATGAAATTTAGTCACGTCACGTCACGTAACATCAACATCAAAACTGGTATCTTCACATCTCGCATGTTTTAATATGCATGACCATGAATGAGATCGGATGAGATTTTCCTTTGTGTTCGACTGAAGAACGAAGGCTTGGAGAGACGTGAGTGTGAGTAAATGATGACAGAATTTACTTTTTCTGGGGTGAATATCCCTTTAATGGAGGGTGTGCTATAACAAAATCTCCTTCTGACCATGTCAGTTAAATCCAGAAAATGAAAGATTGATTCGCCTTTGCAAACCAGCATGGAATTGGAAACCAAACATGTTGCTTTTAAATTCCAACAAATGACATTTGTGGTAACAGAATATGTGTGTCGTTCTCCACAGGCAGTGAAAGCACTGATTCATCTGCCACGGTGAAGAGGATTTTCCCTTCTTTTTAATTTAATGGAGCCACACGGTGAATGAAGAACATCTCACCGGGAAAATATATTTTGAGGTTTAATATCGTAACTATTTTTGTGTTTTCACGTATCACATGAAATCCTTTTTCGTGGTCTTTGTCGTAAATTCTGTAAAATGGGTTTATCTTGGTTCAAAATTGGGCTAAAAAAATATTAGTTGCGTAAAAAAAAGAACTTTTTCGATTAATCGTTTTTTCAAATGTGGTCGATTCAAAATCGATTCTCAAAGGTCACAAATCGTTTTTTTTCCATATTTATTTATCACCCAAAAGCCAGTATTAGTTTTCCTCCACTGTTCATAGCCTCCATGTTACAGCTAATTTATTGAAATTTATTGAAAAGATTTCTGGTACAGGATATACAATCCTCTATTCCAGACTCTAAAAAACACAAACAAATATATATACATATAATTTCACATTTTAACATTTTATAAAAAACATATTGATTTCATAATTGAAGTTTTCCTAACAATCATAAATAAATTACATAAAATTAATTACATTAGTTACTGACAAGCTTTATAATTATACATAACACCTTTTGACAGGCAAAATGAATCCAACCTTTTCTTAAAGGAATTAATAGAAGGGGAACACACAACTTCTTCTGGAAGCTCATTCCATAATTTGACCGCACGAAGTGTAAAAAAGTTATTTCTCTTTTCAGACAGGCATGTTCTAGGGTAGAGTTTTAAAGAATTCCCTCGTGTCTATTGTTCCAAAACTGAAAGATAGGTTCAACTGTTACATTGTATATTCCCTGTACAAGCTTATATACCTGAATCATATCTCCTCTATATATCTCCTAAATTTGAGAGTTGGTAAACTTAATTTCCTCAATCTATCGTCATACGACATATTTTTCATGTCTAATGCTGAGAGATTTTATGTGTTTTATCTTAAACATAAAATAACCTGATCGTGTTTGATCAAGGCGTGAGACTGTTCTGACTCGTCCAATTTTCAGCTTAGATTTTTCATCTTGCATCAAAACCCTGTCTATTCATCATATGCATTTGAAATATAGAGTTGGGTTCTGTTTTAATGTCAAAATCGAAAATCGAATATCGAAATCGAAACTAACTGAGAGCTTGCGAATCGAAATCGAATCAAATTGGAACATCTGAATCGATACCCAGCCCTATTTGTGTTTATTAAATGTTGTTTCATGACCGAAACAGCTCTTTTTCATCCGATGAAAGTCACCTGTGAGTATAAAGACGTGGTGTGTTTAACTTTTAATTGTCTGACGAAGAGCCGACGTGCTCGAAGCGTTACCACCAGTGAGTCTACCATAAAATGTTTCACATTTTTGGAGCCATGGTGTGACTTTTCCTTTGTTATTAATGTCCTTGTTGAGCACCTAATTTGAGCAACATATTGCTTTGCTTTGGATGTGCGTGCTTTGGATCTGATTTTACTTAGTTTTTTTGTTTTTTTACCCCACCTTTTCTCACGTTCGGTCTTTGAAGTGATGAATTGAGCGTGTTATGTGGGTATAAGTCGTACCTGACATATGAGTGTCCAGCATCAAGTCAAAAGAATCAGAAGAGGCATCTGAGGCCGTTCAACTCCAGGCCCAAATTCACTGTCAAATGATGGATCACTGGGGAGCAAAAGAGAGAGAGTTTGAGAGAGAGAAAAAAATGGTGCACAGAGAAATTTACTACACTTCCAAGAAACTGCTGGAACGGCAACAGTATTACGGCCCATTTTACTCGAATGGCCTGTTGACCAGAATGTGTGATTATCTTGTTTCATGTCAAACGTCCAAGCGTCTGATTCGTTGACGATTTGTCCTGGAACATGCAATAAAAGTGGAAGCGTTTTCGGCGACCCGATTCCAGGGTCATTAGTGGTTTTGCGCAAAGCTGGTGTTTGAGGCGAGGCGGTTTCGTTTCTCATTTCTACAGAGAGCTTTTGTCCACGCTGGCATTGCAGACCAAGGGTGGGCCTCTGGATTTGAGTGATTTATGAAGACGAGTAAAGAGGCCACGCGGTCGACAGCGCTGTCACATACAGGGGAGGAGAAACCGCATCAGGACATCAGAAAAGCTCGCGAGCGAGGGCCAGAACTGCACACGAGGGCCCCTTCATGACAAGGAAATGAAATCTGAGCGTTGTCCACAGGGATGATCCACACCGGGAGGAAGCGAGCACATTTCCATCAAGTTAAAGCTGACAGGGGAAAGTCTGCATATTTCATCCAGCACATGTTTTGCGAGCGAAAAGAGCCAAATCCTTTTCAATTTTTCATCCTATTATTTTGTTACCCCGGATTTACCCGTTAATAGCGTACATGCAGCTGCGTGCACCTGCATTAGAGACCCGATCCCGGGGCCGCGCGCTCCTCCAGATGTGCATCGCGCATTCATGTCACGCTGGGATATTTGTGAAACGTATGAGATCCCACCAATCACTAAAACACTCCATCCAAAATCCCATCAAACACAGCAATGCAACACATCCATAATGTCCCGAAACTGACTCGATACTCGCTTTGGGATCCCGCTTAGAGGTTTGAGAAGATTTTATTCGCATTAAAGTCAAAATTATACTTTCCTAATACACGTTCCTGTTCTTATTTTTGCACAATTTATTAGTGCAAAACTATTCTTCTTTTGGAATAACGTGCAATATAATCAAAATGCAATCGTTCTAATTATTTAGGCCTAAATTTAAGATTTATACATTTGATTTGCATTTAAAACACTAATACATAAATGAAACAGGTAAGATTTTTTTGCACTCAGAAAAAAAACATTAGTTTGTTTTTTTAACTATATGCATCTATTTGATTTTATTTAGATAATCATATTTTCAAAATGCATTCTGAGAAACCAAAATTAAATGTATTCAGCTGAAAAGTATAAACATGTTTAAAATAGCAAGGATTATTCGATTAGTTAAAATCTATGAGATTGAAACAAATTGGATTTATTGGTGATAAATATATAAACCTTATTATTACTGTGTATTTAAAACACTTTATTAGTACTATTACAGCACTGACAAATATGCATCAACACATTAATTTTATTAGTTGATGTTAAAACTGTGCAATTTTACATGCAATTTAAATATATAATCTTACATTTAGGCCTTAACATATGTTTTGGAGGATGTAGCTCTGAAATGTAGCTCCTTTTATTTTCAGCCACGCCCCTTTTTTAAACCATCCAATCAATTCCCGCCCTAATTTTTTATTTTTTTCTTGAACATCTTCACAAAAATACTTCACATTACCAAAGTAAAACGGGGTGCAAATGCCATTTTCTTTGGCTTTAACACTAACAATAACGGATTATGTAATATCTGACAGTGCTGTGCTCTGTTTTACACGGATTGTGCAACATTATCAGCACAGTAGTGGAAATATTCCTGTGTGTTCCTGTGGCGTTTCCGGTGTGTGTTCCAGTGGGTTAAAGCTCTCAGTGGCAGCTGAGGTTCAGGAGCTGTAGGTCACGAAGGCCACGAGCGAGAGACTTCCACTGCACAGCACATTAAGGAAACCGCTCTAACATTTATGTTTTGAAGCATTGAGCTCAAGTGAAGCTCAACAGCTCCCTGGATCACAGCGAGGAAACACTCGGCTCGGCCTGACAACAGCGGATCGGGGCCTTTCCTGAAAATCACAATGACCCTAAACACAAAAAACACGAGTACATTTATGAGGCGTTTTTATGTCACTGGGTTGAACGTATAAAACTAAACCCTTTGCTGTCTACATAGGCTGCCTTCTGAGGAAGCATCTTAAATGCTATTTTTACACGCACAGCCAGTGCGAGTGCATGGGAATTTTTGAGCAAAGCTCTTAGTCAGCAATAAAAAAAATTAAAAAAAGTAATAAATAAGGATTAAACACACACTTATAGACATGCAATGAAAAACACACTATAAACCACTGATACTTCCATACAAGAATATTGCACATTTATGTAACGGGTAAGAAAAATGCAGTAAAAAGATTATAACATAAAATAATCTTAGCCGCTTTCAAGTTTCTATATGACTGAGATAAAAAAAAGGTGTTTTTATATATATATTGTATATATTAGACGTATATTAGACATATATTAGACGTATATTAGACATATATTAGACATATTAGACATATTAGACGTATATTAGACATATATTAGACATATTAGACGTATATTAGACATATTAGACGTATATTAGACGTATATTAGACATATATTAGACATATTAGACATATTAGACGTATATTAGACATATATTAGGCGTAAATGGCTGATAAAAAGCTCTATATAGGTGCGAACTATATTATATTATATTATATATTATATTATATTAATGAACCTAAAACCATAAAAAAACAATTTTTTATTTCAAAAACTAAAATTGAAATAAAAATAAATAAAAAACAATAAGTTTGGAGTCAGTAAGATTTTTATATATGTTTTTGAAAGAAGTCTCTTCTGCTGCGTTTAGTTGATCAGTGAAAACAGAAATATTGTGAAATGTTATTACAATTTAAAATAACTGTTTTCTATGTGAATATATGTTAAAATGTAATTTATTCCTGTGATTAAAGCTGAATTTCCAGCATCATTACTCATATGATCCTTCAGAAATCATTCTAATACGATGATCTGCCGCTCAAGAAAAATATTAATAAAAACTATAACAGTATCTCACTGAAACTAAAAAGTTTTGTTATTTTCTTATAAACCTTCTTTACAAAGTTATCCGAACCCTTTCATGCTCGATGCAATCATGCAAACAAGCTTTTACTCAGTAATGGCTCATTCACAGATAAGATGTCAAGGTTCCCATCAGTCAGCGGCTAAATGCCTCGTATCGCACGTTGCCTTGAGCTCATAAACTCATAAAATCTGCTTTACATGCCAGGAATTCAGTCCATTGTTTTGCCAAAAATAATTTCAGCAGTTTACTGTTCCTGCAGTCCATCAAAAGGGCCGGAAGTGATTACTGTTTATTAAAAACATCTAATGACGTGCACTAGCGGTGTGTTGCAGAATGGCCGCTCGCTGAGGTAAACAAAGACAGGAAGATCAAATAATGCATTCATCACATTCCCCAGGGCCGGAGGCCAAGTTCATGTCAAATCCATAATAAGGAAAGTATCCTAGTTTCCCCACACGCACGTCACTCTCTGCTGGAAATCTACGCAGAGGATGCATTGATATTCCTGGCGCTTCCTTTCTCACAAGCTCAACACAGGCTCGTCACATCACAAGCAGAGCGCGCATCTCCCTCCCACATTAAACACACAATTACAAACCATTAGGCTGCCAAAACAGGGCCTTTGTTTTGTGTTTGGGTTCGTTTTTTCCATTTTTTTCATTTTTTTTTCTGAGGGAAAGCGAGTGCATAACAGGCCGGGAGTTTGTCTTGCATGGAAAATAACAAGATTTAAGAGGTAATGAGAGTCGAGGACAACAACGCACAGCTGCCAGAAGCCTGCTGTTTCCATCATCGGTTTAAATCCTGATGCTTTATCATGTCTGCTGATGGACAAACTAATAAAAACAGTTTTTTTCCCTCAGATTTCTACTGGGATGAACGTGGTATTCTGACTTTACGATGGTCAGTTAGGTCAGGCAATATTTATATATAAGATTATTTAATGTTTTTGAAAGAAGGCTCGCCCCCATATACAAAAATGTAATATATGGCCATATATGTACTTATATTTTAAATAGCATGACATATATCTATATATATAGAACACAATATATGCCTGCAACATATATAAACATTTATGTGTCCAAACATGTGAAGAAAATATTTGAGTCTATCCATATATGATACCATATATCTGCATATATTACAGTATAGTATTGGTTTCTCGCATATATGGACAACATTAAGTATAAATATGTGACATACATATTTGTTTTCCACATATTTAATAAATGTATGTAAACATGCATGTGATACTGATGCATTTTTAAAGCTGTGGCATATGGTTATGGTACTTTGTGGATGTATTTGTCAAAAATGACAAAGAAAACACTGCATTATTGTATTAAAAATACTAGATTTGGTATGTATACATATATGCGTCTTACATATATTATGTGCATATACGGGAAAATATACGGCACTTACATGAAAAACGGCCATTTTTGCTATATTTTGAAATATTCTTTGATGATCAGAAAGTTCAAAAGAACAGCATTTCTTTGAACTAGAAATATTTTGTCAATCAACTGATTGATCTTTTGATCAATTTAGTGCAACATCTTAATATAAATATTAATTTCTTAAAAAAAAAAGAAAAGAAAAGAAGTAAAATTTGGTAAAATGTGGTAAAAGTTTGGGTATCATGAACTAATACAATACTTCCATTCCATTATTTCAAATAGCAAATACAAAATTCTGCAGGAAACACCTAAAAAAGATGCAGAAGTGAAAAGGAGTCAATGATCAATGCCACTCATTTCTGCATCTAGAAATATTCTTAATAATTTTATATCAAAGTTTATTTGTTGTAATACTTTAAAATAATCTTCTTTTTATTTCTAGGTTTACATTATACACACACACACACACACACGCAAACACACACACACTATATTCAGTAACACTTTATTTTACAGTGTCCTTGTTACATGTAACACATGTAATTACCATAGTAATAACAGTAAATTATGCATAATTACATGCAACTAACCCTCAACCAAACCCTAATCCTACCCTAACCCTATAGTAAGTACATGTAGTTAATTATTATTACTCAGTACTTCAATATATAATTACACTGTAACAATGACACCTTCAAATAAAGTGTAACCCAATATTCTTAGATAATTCATTCCTACATAATCTCCAGTGTTTTACAGTGTCTGACAGCCGGGACTGAGTGGGTCAGTCTCCTCTTATAGCTCTCCATACGAGGGAGTTTCAGGAGGACATAATGGTTTTAAAGCAGAATCATCTAGAGTTTTTCTGACTGTGTGTGAATGAAACGGCGGTTCCCTCGTGAGATCTGTCGGAGGGGAGAAGCGCTGCTCTCAGTGGTCATGCACACACACTACAGCTGCGCACTACTACAGTTTTTTCCACTTGCTAACACACTAAAACGACACACGCAGCACAATTATCTAAACTGACACACACAGAGCAAAACCTCTTCTCAAGTCTCCAAAAGTCTAAACACATTTTCTGCTTTACACACATTTTGCTATTCAAAATGGCACTTTTTAAACGCACTGAACACGGTTCTCTGCATAACACACAACAATCTGACATAAAGTCATGTTTGCCATTTCAAAACACTGCCATTCAAAATGACACTTCATGATCTGATTGGCCGATACATGTGTCACCTGACCAAACACCTCAATGCTTAATTGTTCATGTTTTTCAGTTTACTGTTTTTTGTGAGCATATTTGTGTTCAGTCCGATGTAAATATATCTGATGTCCATATGTTGCACTGACTTGTTTGGTGAAAAATAAAAACGTGTGTGTGTCTCTGCAAATATTTCTGTGCATGTGAACAATCTGAAGAATTTTCTACAATGTGAACTATTTTAGTATATGGCAAAGCATACTGAAGATGAGAGTGCTTTTCATTATGCCCAACAGTGTGTAGTTGGTTAGACACAAATCTGCTAATAATAATATGAATGAAGTGTGTGCCATTTCATGCAAAAGTTTGATTTTGATAATGCTATGTGTAGTTTTGGTTGCAGTGCTTCATTGCAGGATATATGAGGTATTTTGTAGTTTGGGTGTGTGGTTTTATGAATTGTGTTCAGTATTTTGATAAAACCAGCCTAGTTTGCAAAATTGTGTGTTAGCAATTGGAAAACACTGTAACTGGACCTGTGAAAAGCTATAATGATGGCAAACGACACCTTATGATGCGTATCTGTTTCAATTACTCACATTCTTTAAATACGTCAATGTGAGAGTGTTAATTCTCTAACGTCTCACTCACTTTTATCTGCCATGTCAAAACAGTCCAAATGAGGACTGAACTCGAAGATCACGAGACTTAAATCAAAGTCGTTACTTAATGCAGTTAAAGATCTTTTTTTTTTAAATCAGTAATTCATATTTAGATTTTAATTAAAATTGGTAATATATATTAACTTACGCATGCTTAGATCAGAAATATGTGCCTCAAGATTACTTGCTTAACTAAATTTAAAGCTATTTGAATTTTTTATATATATTTGAATTTTACATATGATATGCTAAAAATTTTGTTTTTGCAATAATTATCACTTAAATAAAAAATGATGAAATATTAAATAATACATGCTAAAAAAAAATTATTAGAAATGTGTGCCTTTACTGTAGATTACTTAATTTTGTTCATATAGTTAAGGATAAAAATTGCAATAATATTTAGATTTTTATTAAAATTGGTAATATATATGAACTAGTATGCTTTTAATATTAGATCAGAAATATGTGCCTCAAGATTACTTGCTTAATTAAATTTAAAGCTATTTTAATTTGTATATATGCTAAAAATGGCGTTTTTGTAATAATTTAAATTTTAGTTAAAAATACTAATGAAATATTAAATAATACATGCTAAAAAACTTACATTTGAAATGTGTGCCTTTACTGTAGATTACTTAATGGTTGTTCATATAGTTAATAATAAAAATAAGGATTTTAATTACAACTGTTTTATAAATAATAACTTATACATGCAAAAATAAATTAACTTAGAAATATGTGCCTCACTTAAAGAGTGTCATGTCACATGTAATGATTAAAAAATCAATTTCTTGCCATAATATTTCAATTTTAAATAAAAATATTGAAATATAAATACTAATTTAACATTTTCTTAACATGTTTAGTTAAAGAATATGTTACATTAGAAATATGTGCAGCTTATTCCCACCCCTAAATATTACATTTCAACGCCAGCATTTGTTTTAGGCCAGATAATAAAAAGTAACGAAGCGAATAAGAGTTTTTCACGCACCCACCCAAAATCCTCGTTTTCCTTAAACATGTTTCCTTAAACAAGTCTAGCAGAAATGATGAGGGTCACTTTTCCAGTAACAAAAAGGATCAGATTTCTGGTCCAGCGTGGAAATAACGGTGTGTGACGGCCAGAGTCTCCATGATGTTAACACACTCACCAGACAAGCACAAGAGGAGGGAAGAAAGAGTCCTTACCTTAATGACAATCACAGTTCAGCCCTGAAACGAGAGAGAGAGAGAGAGAGAGAGAGAGAGAGAGAGAGAGGAGAGAGAGAGAGAGAGAGAGAGACACAGAGAGAGAGAGAGAGAGAGAGAGAGAGAGAGAGAGAGAGAGACAGAGAGAGAGAGAGAGAGAGAGAGAGAGAGAGAGAGACAGACAGAGAGAGAGAGAGAGACATAGAGATATTAAGGCTTATTTACACAGCACTTTTCATACATAATGGCCATTCACAGTGCTTTACATAAAAGTGATTAAAAATAATTATAAAAGGTGCATAATAAATGAATAATATAAAAAAATTAATTAATACAAAATACTAAGAAGAAATAAAAAAAATAATTAATTGCATAAAGAGTGCTTTACATAAAAGTGATAAAATAATTATAAAAGGCACATAAATTAATAATAAAACAAAAAATATAAATAATACAAAATAATAGGAAGAAATAAAAGGAAATAATTATTTGCAATAATTAATTGCATAAATAAAACAAAGAATCATTTTAGAATTTATTGACAATTAAGCAAGCCCTAATTCTAATTACTGTAATGCAGAATGTAAAAAAAACCCTAACTAAAATATAAATAATAATAATTATAAAATATAAAAAATATAAAAAATTAACACTTTACAGTAAGGTTTCATTAGTTAACATAGCCTATGTTAATGCATTAACTAATATTAACTAACAATGAGCAATAATACATTTGTTACAGTGTTTATTAATCTTTGTTAATGTTAGGTAATAAAAATACAGCTGTTTGGTTGTTAATGTCGGCTCAGGTCTTTAAATAATATTAACAGATACAACTTGTGATTTAAATAATGTAATGTTAAATAGTAAATGTTGAAATTATCATTAGCTAAGATTAATAAATGCT
The DNA here is from genome assembly GCA_021554675.1 of Leuciscus idus. Lineage (NCBI taxonomy): Eukaryota > Metazoa > Chordata > Actinopteri > Cypriniformes > Leuciscidae > Leuciscus > Leuciscus idus. The sequence goes on along the minus strand of CM038638.1, from coordinate 34,373,560 downwards.
TTAGAAGTGTTTTTCAGTGTTAGGAGCGGTTCACACAGGACAGGACAAGGTCAAGGTCAAGGACAAGGTCAAGGTCAAGGTCAGTGCAACAACAACAAAAGGTCAAGAGATGCGTTTTAAAAGTTGAATTTTTAACTTGAGCGCAGCGTTTTTAAGATGGCGTTTCATGCATGAGATGCAGCGACAGATGCGAGAGTTGAAGACATCCGTCTAGTGTGTATTTACACGGAGAAACATCGGAAAATTAGCGCAGTGGAATTGAAAAACGTGTTCAGTGTGAACATGTTCATGTTAAATGTTGACAGCAAATTAAAGGATTAGTTCACTCCACAATTAAAATTCCCTGATAATTTACGCACATTTACTGATGTCTTTCTTTCTTCAGTCGAATGAAATTAAGGTTTCCAGGATTCCAGGATTGTTCTCCATATAGCGACTTCAATGGGGTCTAAAAGTTTAAAGGTCCAAACGTGAGTTTCAGTGCGGCTTCAAAGTCTCGACACGAGAAATACGAGTCTTATCTAGACAAATAATAAACATTTATATACTTTTTAACCACAAATGCTATCGCTTGACGTATAGGCGAAAGTACCGACCCAGTGTTTACAAAACGAACGTGCAAAGACTAAGACTAAGACTAAGACTAAGTCAAACGGCCTTTACAACAACAACAAAAAGAATGTAAAACAATGATGTTGGATGATCTTGAACATCACCAACGTGATTACATCACGGGCGAAGTCGTGGAGCTAGTGCAAGACGAGCATGTGTGGTTAAAAAGTGTATAAATGTTTATTTTTTTTATAAAATGAGCGATGGTTTGTCTAAATAAGACTCGTATTCCTCGACTGGGATCGTGTCGAGACTTTAAAGCTGCACTGAAACTCACATTCGGACCTTTAAACTTTTGGACCCCATTGAAGTCACTATATGGAGAAAAATCCGGGAATGTGTTCCTCAAAAACCTTCATTTGTTTCCGAATGAAGAACGAAAGACATGAACACCTTGAATGACATGGGGGACAGTATCCATCATCAGGAAATCTTAATTCTGGAGTGAACTACCTAATTGTAATTCTCCATTTGTTTGTCTTTTGATTTTTGGGTGAAATGTGACCCTGGACATGTTTTTGTGTACCCGGTATAATTAGTTGTTAACTAACTGAACTTGTTAAAGAGCAGAGATAGACCGAGGGAATAGTGTGTGTGTGTGTGTGTGTGTGTGTGTGTGTGTGTGTGTGTGTGTGTGTGTGTGTGTGAAGTCTTTTAAGGGTTAGCGCTCTTTGCTAATGGATTTGTGGTAGTGAGTTATTCACAGTCTTAATGAGCTGTAATAAAACGCACGGCGGGTGAGCAGAGCCGAGGGTCTCGTGTTTCAGCGCCACAGTCGTACCGAAGGGAAATTCCCCCACAATGCACACGCTGAACTGCTCTTTGATTACTTAATTCATTAACCAAGTAAACTGAATCACATTCAGCGTGAGCAAATAGGGATGTGACCACATCCAGGTCATCCTAGGCTGGGACACACGATGGATACTCTTTCAAACCATTAAATCGCCCCTATTTTATGCTATTTTAAAGGTTCCTAATTATTTTGGAGTCTCCTACAAAAGATTTACATGCATCCAAGGTCAAAAACATTTTAATTTTCGCATAATATACATTTTATTAACCTCGTTTCTCAATACAATTCATTGGAAGACTCAGTGTCTCTTATAGGCCGTGTGTCCACCAAAGCGTTTTTAGCCAGCTGGAAATTTTTCAGTTGAGACGTTTTGCTTGTTATGATACGGAATATCCGCGAAAGTGTTACTTGTATCTCATTTCACACATATTTTGTTTCTGTGTTGATTCTATATTAAAGGTATAGTGGAGGATTTTCTTTTTCCGGGTGGATCATCAAGACTATTGGTCCTCCTAATTGTCATCATTCTGGTGATATGTTTACGTAAGGCCGTCGTACGTGCTCGTCCTTTCTGCGCATGCACACTCTCAGGTGTATATGTGCGGTGAGCTACGGTTTCAGCCATTCATTGAAGCTTGCCGTTCTCACCGGGTTTTTTCAAAATGTCTGAGGGTCACAAGAGAAAAAGTGTCTACGAATTGTATGACAAGAAGAGAAAGGCCTCTGAAGAAAAAAACAAGACCAGTGTTTTTGGGAGAATATTTCACACGCTGGCGTGCGCTAAAAGCACAGGTTGGGCTTCCCACTGATGCCTCAGTCACGAAGTTTCTACTCGGCAGGTAAAGTTTGGCATGCTATTTGGAGAAATCCATTTAAAATCACTGCTAGTAAAAGTTAATGTAAGCTCTAGCGTTTAATAGGCGTTCCCTCTCGGGAGCAGGTAGAGTGTTGCGCATGTGCATTTTTTCAAAAAGTGGAGAGGGCGGTTCTTTTCTAAAATTCGGGAAAATCCTCCGCTATACCTTTAAAAAGTCGATACAATGTAACGTATTTTCTCTGGCTCTTGTTTTAAATGATTTTTTCCCCGTTATTATGCTTGTTGTTGTTGTCGTCTGTTGACGTTGTACAAGCAGAATGTGGCAGTTGGTCGGTGTGGTATTAGTCCCGCCCCTCCTCCACTGTGATTGGACGGCTGGGTAAAAAGTGACAGTGATGAGCGCTGCGTTTTACCCAAAGTTGAACATTCTTCAACTATCGCCGAATGGTAAAAAAAACAAACGCTCAGCACTTCAGCGTGAAAAAAACGCCTCATTACGCTCATGCTGTTTAAAAAACGCGGCGCTCCCATTGAAAACAATTGGAAAAATACGCCAGCCGCATGAAAAAACGCTTTGGTAGACACACGGCCTGAACCCCGCCTCTCCGAGAGCTGCTCTGCTCTGATTGGTCAAACGGCCCAGTCTGCTGTGATTGGTTGCCTGCTTATAGTGCCTGTAATTTCAGCTCTTTCTCAGCGTTTGATACACAGTGATTCGAACAGTAATGATGGAGTCGGTTTTACCGTATTAATTAGAGTTTTAGCCTTTTGAAGTGGATTTGCAGTGTCGTCTCAACATGAACAACACAAACCAAACTCTTCCAGTCTCAGATACAACTACAACGGAGACGCTGTTAACCGGCAACCAATGAAGACCACAGGCTGGCATTATGCAAATTTGTTTCATTGTCACGTAGGTTTGAGTTACTGACGACTCATTTCAACAGTTCAGAATCAATTCTATCTTTTAGGAGACAATACACTCCAAAAAATCTTGGTTTATTTTTTCTACCCAAATCCTGGGTTGAGGATTTTGGGTACATTTTTTCAGTGTTTGGGTAGTTTTGTGTGTTACCCTGCTCCTGGGGCCTGTTTCAATAAGGAGGTTCAACCAACTCTGAGTTAAAACTTGAACTCTAAGTTGATTTACCCTGAGATGGGAAACTCTTGAGTTTTCGGTTTCAGAACAGCTGAACTGAGTTAGTTTAATCAACTCTGAGTAGGTTGAGTCTGAGTTAAGCGCGTGCACCACGACTGTGGAAAGCCATGATCAATGGAGCTCTGAAATTACGATTCACCATGGCAACAGCACCCGGCAAAAAGACGTCTGCATACTTCCGAGTCTATACGCAAGTATAATTCTTAATCACTGTTATATTATCAGGTGAACACTGACAGAAAGGTAAGTTATTGACCTAATACTCATTTTCATGGTATCCCACAGGCAAAAAATTAATCAAAATTAAATAAATTAAAAATTAAAAATTGATGAACAATAAATTCATAATTCAATCAATTAAGTCTTTAGGCATAAAAGGTTCATGGCTTTAGGCTACATGACTTTACAAACATTTGACATAATAAATAAATATAATTCAGTGTCTATTTCAATGTGCCGCCGCTGTTTCCACATAGTATAATGCTCTTTTCACATAATTAAATGTTCTCTAATCCAACCTGTTACAATTTTTTTAATTAGGCTGATGAAATTAACATTTGACTTCTACTGGGCCAACAGCAAGAAGGCAGAGGACCTGCATCACCACTGACAGATGAAGAGGAGACACACAATACTGGAAGAATATTAAAATCCAACAGGAAAAAGAATAACTGTTGCTTTTGTATTTGTAGGAAATAAAGATTACCAAATAAATTGTGAATAATTAGTGTTTATTTAACAGCTGTGGTGGTTACGGCATATATTTCGGACTATCCTTCCCTCTGGCATCCTTCTGTACAGTAATCTGTTTCATTTTCGGAAGGAGTGATGATGGGATTATGTGTGTCATCAATACATCCAATCACATTAGAAATCCTAAAGGAAATTCTAATTATTACTTTCAGAGGTCACAGTTATCAAATGAATGTCATTCATCAGATTAGCCTCATTTAAACCGACTTAAAACTTCTCTTTGATGGATCTCATGGGTTTGTGTCCAGGAAACAACACAAAAACTCTCAGGACGAGCGTGAGAGCGAGGCACACTTTCCTTAATGTGTGCCCTCTCTGATGTTATATAATAAAATGTGCAATGAATGAATGTACTGCACTGCAAAAAAATGCTTTTCTTACTTAGCATTGTTGTCTTGTTGTTTCCAGTCAAAATGTCTAAAGATTCTTAACTCAAGAAGCATTTACTAAAAGAAAAACTCAAAGGGCCCTATTTTAACGATCTGAAACGCAAGTATCAAGCGCGAAACGCAAGTGTGGGCGGGTCTCGGGCGCTGTTGCTAGTATACCGGCGGGATAAATGACTCTTGCGCCGACGCAAATCTAAAATGGGTTGGTCTGAAGTAGCTTCATTACTCATAGATGTGGTTTGGGCGTAACGTGAAATAAACCAATCAGAGCATCATCTCACATTCCCTTTAAGAGCAGGCGCGCTTGTTCCATGGCGGATTGCTATTATAACGGCGGGTTTGCCAGACGCACGCCAGGAGCGGTTCACAGCCGAGGAGACCGACGTTCTCGTCAGGGCCGTAAAACACAGAGAAGTGACATTGGGGATGGAGAAACACACCCAAATTAGCTTCGGTTAAACAGGCGTATAATAATTTGGGTAAATGTGTAAGCTAGATTTATGCCTATTTTTTCACATCTTCATGGACACAACAATGATTTCCCTCGTGTGTTAATATTTTTCCTTGTAATTATGTATGGTTCTCTAAAAATGAGAACTGCTGCGTCTGTGTGTAGATGAGAGAAGCAAAGTGTGTGTGCGTTGTGCACACGCTACATTGATTATGGCCAAGCATGCGCCCTTAAAATAGCATATGAATAACATGCGCAACGCGCCACTGACTTTAGACTAGGTTTCTCCTGGTCAGTGGCGGAATTGTTTTCTAAACCTGCAAAATAGCACCAGGGAACGTTTGCGCCGGAACACGCCTCCTCTTTTCGCTGAACCGCCTCCGGGAGCGCAAGTTCATTCCCTAATTTACCGACGTGCATCTGTGAAGGGAAAAGTCCGCTGTGCGTCGGGTTCAAAATAGGAATGATACATGCGTCGCTGTACAAAGTCAATTGCGCTGGGTGCAAGATAGGGCCCATAAACTCATAATTATGGGTTTACACAAGAAAACCTGCTCCCGACCAGGTTAGGTTCACAGAGTAAGTTACCATGGTAACTGACTCTGAGTATAAGTTACCTCTCTTTCAAAAACGGGCTTGACTTACTCTGCTTTCTCGGGTTTGACATACCTCCCATTCTGAAACGGAAAACCCAGAGTTTCCCTCATTTCAGGGTTAACATACTCAGAGTTTTCACTTAACCTCCTTTCTGAAACAGGCCCCTGGGCCAGACATAACAACCCAATGTTTGGGTAGTTTTTGTGTTACCCAGATCCCGGATCAGACGTAACAACCCAGGGGTTGAGTTATTTATCACAGGCTTCTTGTGACCCCTTTAGGAGAGAGCAGTGCGGCTCCGTCAAATTGTTGCATGTCTTTGGTAGAATAGAGGTTTGTGTACATTTAATTTTATTTATAAATACGTTATTGTTCTGTATATCGTTTATAATCCGTATACATTAATTCATGTAGTAAGTTAAAATATATATATATATATAAAAAAAAGCTAGAACTAGTAAAAATTATGCTGGGTTAAATAAACAACCCAATTTGCTGGGTAAAATTAACCCAACGTGTGTTCTGTCCTATATTTACCCAGCTCTTGGGTTGAAAACAACCCAAATTGGGTTGTTTTTAACCCAGTGTTTTTTAGAGAGTAACTTTATTTGATCTTTAAAACTATGCAGACCTTTTACATTTGCAAACAGCGATATTACACACTGCATGAAAGGGAACATTCGAAAAACACACTTTCACAGGGACTGCGTGAAGCCAGAAACACATGAAACACAGAATATGAAAGCTTGCTCAATGCATTGAATATTGTGGTGGTACAGCAACTTACTCAAGCGGTCAAAGTTTCCTTCAAATATCCGTGCCATTAAATCAGACATGTTATTATGCATAAGGTATGTTTCAGGGCTCAATGCAAGGGAGAATGGTTAAATTTCCCTCAAACCTCCACCCTTCAAACACTACGTGTGTGTTTGTGATTAATAGCTCATGACAATTTAATGGAGAAACATATAGCCTGGCACCCAGCAGCCTCTTTCAGGAGTAAATAAGCCCCATTAACACCATATGCTAGCAATGCCACACAAGGCGACCGGCTCAACTCGAACTTAATCACACTCGCATAAGTCAAGGCGGGAAACATCCTCAAGGTAGCAATTTCAGAGTCACATGAACGACGTATTTCATTATAGCTTTAAAAGAGAAAGCATGGTCAGTTAAACTCCTCCAGCTGCTCACAGGGGTTTGTGCTGGGAAGGAAACTATGGGGAACACAGAAATAACTGTTCACTTAATTACAGTGCAAAGTCTGTCATTTCTTGTCATAGTATAGAAATCACAGTTAATCACAGTTTTCATCCTCGTAACACATTGAGATCATTAATTAGAGGCAATAAAGTGTGAAATGTCAACAAATTAGCTCTAAAAAAGTGTTGCTGTGTTGAAAATGAGAATAAAAAGTGATTGATTTCAAATTATACTTTTTTTAAAAGTTAGATTACAATTAGATACACTTTTATATACATATATATCTAGATGAATAGCAATAATAATCTTAATAATAATGATAATTCTATATGATCAATATGTTTCATGTTGCTTTAACTCTCTAAAATAAGTTAAGCAGTTTTCAACTTTTTTATAAGTTATACAAGATTCAACTCATTTTTAAAGTCAGTTTAATGTAATTTAAGTTGAAATTACTTAAACATCCCAGTTGATTGTACTCAATTTAAGGCATTAACTTTTTTTTACCATGTATAAATTGTATTATATTTTATACAAATAATTTGGTAACACTTTCTATGAAACCCATGCTTATAATGAATTATAGCTCCATTTATACTTATTTATAAGACAGTATTACTATTTTATAAATAAATTTATGAAGACTCACTAACTGCATTAAGAACAGTAACAGTTACATTTATTTCTTTTTTTATAATTACTTATAAGTCATGCATTTGCTTTTTCAATGCACATGTTCATAATCCATTATGCACTGATTTATAAGTAATAATTAGTCGTATGGTTCCATTAATATATTTATAAAGATGCAACCAGCATTGCTATAATGCTATTATATTATAGTTACAATGACTTTTTAGTGATTCAGATTTATTTCTGTCAAATAATTGAATATATTGTTATTAATAGCCACGTTGTGTTCTAATAAATACTTATTGTGAGTGATAATACAGTTACTAACCTCTATGAATGCATTGTTGATGGCTTCAAGTAAAGTAAATTGTAAGTTGTTTACTTGTAAATGTAACTAATAAACAATAATTGCTGAATAATTCCAAACAGTTGAATTTTTTTTTATCTTTTTTAATGTTACATACTAACAAAACACTGCAACAATATAATAACTTCATGCATATGGCTGAGGAGATATAGATTTGAACAAATCAAATTGTCCATTTCAGATGCAGCGTTAGTGTGAATAATGTTGCATTGGTCAGGAAACGTCCAAATTCGGCTCCTTATCCTGCGCACTAAAATATGTATGCTTTTTTATGTAATAACTATGCATTTTCCTTTGCAAAAGTGCTTTGTGGGTAATATTAGCCCATAAAGCATGCACATATGCACACTTAAAGTATTATGAAAACACTATTACTATTACACTATTAATTCTATACTCAAAATACAGCTGCAAAGATGAATATTGCATGATAATTCTGCTTAAACACCCGAGTTCCTCCAGGATTTGATTTGTCAAATGTGATATGTTAATGGTGAATGTTCTTTTTTTAAAGCTCACTGCACTGCCAGCAATGAATCAAAATCCAGCTGCCGTGGAAAAAGTGGAAACTGAATCATCACTTTCAGGAGAGCAGAAGAAAGAAGAAGAAGAAAAAACACGTAGAACGCATTGCACAGATTTGATATGCAGCAGTAAATTAGACAGAATTACTCATTTGAGATGGGGGCCTGCTAAATCTATCAGACTGTTATTCTAAGAGACAGTAAATAATTAAATAAATGTTCACAGCAGCTTCAGAAAGCATAAGGTCATATAGCTGATGTTTTCCCTCACACTGAGAGATTTAACAGGAGTTTGCATACAGGAGGGAAACCTTAGATCATATATCAGGGTATTAACACCAGGACAGATTATTTTACCTTTTGTCAATCCGGGATGCCTTGAGTCAAACGGACACGTCATCTGACAACACAAAAGTAGAAGAGCAGAGTCAATACAATAATAATAATAATAGTAATAGTTGCAGTAGCTCATAATCACACATCTGTAATACACGTCTCTGCCACCAGATGGCTCAGTGTATCACACACACACTCATAACAATAATCACATTTCACAAGGTTTATAGTTTATGTTAGGGGTCTGTTCAAATCAATAACTCTGTAAAGCCTAATATAGGAAATAATACCCAGAGAAATCTAGTTTTTTTTTTTTTTTTATGGAATAGACAGCTTAATTTTATTCAGCAAAAATGTGCAATTTGGACAATATTATAAGGACAAAAAGACGAAATTGTGCTTGTATTGTAAATTAATGAGATCTTTATTACAGCAGATACTTACATAAAATGCATATACATATCAAATGTCACTCTATACATGCTAATAATGATATTTAAATACTTAGTTTTATGATTAAGGCTCTGTAGTTTAAATGCAATGCAATAAAATAAAATGATGATTGAGAATAAACAAACATCAAAAGCCTGAGGATCATATTTGATTTTTCTCAAACAAACCAAAGCTGCTTCGCTCCAGTGTGTGTTCATCTTGAAATATTAAAAGTTATTCTAATGTTTACTTCATAAAAATCAGATTTCACAGCAAAAAGACATTGTGAAGCACAAGCTGAAGGAGGACGTTTGTACAAAATACACTAAAAGACTTTTAAAACTGTGTAAACTATCAATCAGACGACAGAAGGACTGGAGGAGATTGTGTGCGACAGGTTTATCAGCAAAGATTTCATCATAATGATCATTCAGAGGCCTTAGAAACTCACGCATCAAATATACAGTATGCTTATAGATACTGGGTTAAATATGATCAATAATCTGTCATGCATCCCTTTGCTTCAGATCCTTCCCAATATTAAAGCAGCAACGGTGCAAATCCCCCGATTCTTCAGTGTTCACGAGCATCACAGACGGTTCACGTCCCACACAACATCTTGACACACGATGAGTCTGTGCTCTACAATAACACTCGTGTTTCTGCCAGCCGAGAATGTGCGCGCGACTCAAGCTGATCCAGACACGAGCTGAAATGTACACTCCGTCTCCAGTAAACTCACGCACACACAGAGCGTTTCTTCTATAATAGGCAATGTGGATTGTGTGTTTTATTTAGAGAAGGCATAAATAATTAACGTTTTATGGTGCAGGAGAGACGGTTGACAGATAGACTGATGCGGTCCGTCTGCTATGAACAGGTGGCCTCGTCGTTAATGAGATGGTCACTGATAGGTTGTTCAGACCTGGTGAGAATTAAGGGCGTTTTCACACCTAAAAGTCTGAACCAAAGTTCATGTTTTTGATATATTTTATACATTCGGTAAGTTTTGGTTTGGTTTCACATTGCAATCATTTTTTTCTTCAAGACTGGTCATACCTTTTAAAAGTCAGTTACATAAAAACGTTACACCAAACTAACTGCTAGTGGGTCAGACTAGGTCTTAAAGACACAGTTTTAATTTTTAATTTTTAATTTTTTATACTCACAAACCACCTGCAGTTTCTTCAAGAACCCCGTTTGGGAAACTACTAGAACTAAACTGGACATCCTCACAATATTAAGAAAGTTTCCCTCCTCACAAACAGTCACAAGGTGGCAGTCGAGTCCAACTAGATTCTTTCTCATGTTTATGTGCCTACAAGTGAGTTTTACATGTTTAGTGCATCGTTTCCTTTAGATTTGTGTAATTTTTTATCGCTTTATTTTTTATTTTTTTTTATTGACAGCTCAAGCTTTACATTTCACTGCTCATTCCTTCTCTTTGTCATTCATAAAAGATCAAATTCAAACTCGATCAATCAGCAGTGATAATGAGCTCTACATCAGATTATCAGCGGGTTTGTCTTCCACACTGAGCTCAAGACTCCAGACTCTTCCAGATCCCCGAGAGCTGTTGCAGACTCAGATCGTCTCATATTTCAGGGGGTTTCAGTCTTTTTTAGATGCCACGAACCCTCAAATGATCATCCTCGTGTGAGGAACCCCATCCGAAAATTTAAAAACACCCAGTTATACACTGAAAAATTAACAATATAAATCTAAAATTAGTTTCTATTAAGTTACATTATCATATTTTTTTCTATTCACTAAAGTGATGTAGTTCTGTTAAGTGTATTATTTGTTTATTTAATTGAATTTATATTTAATAACTTCTTTTTGTAAGTATTTATTTCCATCTAATGTAATTTAATAGATCAATAACTAACTAATATTTTTTTATTTGACATAAAATGTCATAATTATGACACAGAAAGTCCAAAGTCGCCATTTCGATTTATTAATCTCATAATAGGCTAATGGTTTAGGCCTATATGTCATAATTATGACATAAGAAATACCAAAGCATGATTTTTTGTTTTCTTATTTCTTGTTTGTTTTCCATAGGACTGGTTTCGACTAATCTCTGCATGTATTCTGAAGCTTTAGATTACAATTACCTACACTTTACTCACTTAACCCAAGTAGCCTACCTCAAGTAGCACAAATACAATGTAAAAACGAATTTTGACAATGTGTATTATTTGTCGTTTGGTAAAAGTGTCTTACCTCAGAAACCCGTCGTCCTCCTGTCAGTCAGACTAGCGGTTGCGCGCGCAGCTCCTCTCAGTTTTAGCGGGAACAATTTAGCGTCTCGTGCGCGCATTCAAAATACTGAAATAATATGAATAAGTGCGATTGACTTGGGTGTAATGCATCGCAGTTGTGGTAAATGAAAGACCTGCAACTAAACTAGGTCCGTTTGTTAAAGTTACAAGATGTAGACAAATAGGCCTAGTTGTATTGTGATAGGCCTATTTTCACTACCCTTGAAAGGCCTCAGTTGAAATATAGCCTACAGCTTGTAAATGCCAAAAAGTGTGGTCTGTTTTGTTTAACATAAACATATCGACGTTTTGAGTCTAATGTACGTATTTTCAACAACATTTCTGAGGGTAGCCTACTTTAGCCTACAAGAGAAGACAATGATGTAAGCTAGCCTACTAAAAACGAAAAAGTTTTTCTTTTGCATTTTTATTGTAGGCTGTCAACGTTGTCAAAACGATTCCTCTTTACATTGATCCTCGAAAACAACTAAAAACGCTGTATTCTGAATGTATTCTGTCACTTTGTAGAGACACACTAGCATATGCATCTTTAGATTGAACACGTAATATGCATGCGTATGAGCTCAGTCTTTACAAATGCACGTTTTTGCAGTTTATATAGAGACGATAACGGTATCGTTTTCAAAAACATTTTCAGGCCCCCAAAACGCTGTTGTCGCGTAGATTAACGCCAAAACGCATTAAAAATTTTATGTTTTTAATAATAAAAAAAAAAACCTAAACTCAGAAAATTAAAGACTTAAGAATGATGTAAATGCTCCTTAAAGGTGCCCTCAATATTTTTTTCTTTTTACACATAAAAAAGTAATTGTTAAGTACTTTAAAAAAAAGTTTAATTTCACAAGATAGGTAGCCTATACAAAAAAAAAACAAAAAAAAAAAAAAAAACTTGTTTACAGTAATGCATTTACAATGAAAGTCTATGGGACAAAGCACCTGGAGTGAGCATTAAAATACACACAGTTTCACAAGTATATCCTTAAAACTTAAATGCAATAGATCCGACATGTTGACAGGACATATAGCCTTCTCTGTGCATGTTGAGCAGTGCAGGCATCTGAAATCACTGCCTCTGTTATCATACTCTTGCTCTACTCAGTAATGTAATGTTGTCATTTAGAGATAACTCACTGCCCCCAAAACAGCACAGCCATTATTAATAGCTCCTTTATTGTGACTGTTTCATATTTCAGGCTAAAATTAGATCCGGGACATGTGGCTAGAACTAAACAGGGAAGCATCTTAACATTACATCTAAATGCAGAGTGATTTCTTCCAGCTATGCAAGGACAGATTTTCATTATGGCTCTCATTACAACGGAGAAACTTAACCTCTTGCCCAATGCCAAATGTAGCCTTGATATTACTGCTTCTGTTTACCCTCTGTTTACTGTGCATATCACAACCAGCACACAAGACACACACTGAGGTAATGTTGCCTGTAAATATTGAATGGATTTGCATCAAATAATTTGCTTCAAGTTAGATTTTAGGAGGCAATAATATCCGGGCAGAACATTTTCCAATGCATAAAAAAAAAAATATATATATATATATATATATATATATATATATATATACTGTATGTATATATATGAGGGAAGTTATTCTGATTCAAAATGTACGAGAATGCATGAATTAAAAAAAAATCATTTATAATAAATATTGCAATATTCCATAAAAAACAAGAATTGTCCATTTTGATTTCATGGTGACTTTAAGATGTTCTGCTGGCTGTTGGTTAGATGCTAATAAACAGAGAAAGACACGCTGCCCTTAAACAATGTCATTACTTTCCACTTTTAAACCTCATGTATACAGTAAGTCTGTTTTTGCTATATATATATATATATATATATATATATATATATATATATATATATATATAGTTATAATTTTTTCTGTGCAAAGTGTGCATTATAATATTTGTTTCCTGAAGCTGATATATCCACAGATTATAATAAACAGACACATTTTTTGTCTACTCATTTTACCAAGATTTATAAGATTTATATATCAGTGCTGAAATGTTATACTTAAACTTTAATGCGCCATTGCTAAAACATTCTGAATTCATAAATGTTGCACTGGAAGATTTTCTTTTGGTGTGTGTCTCTAATCAAATGTCTGTCCAAGATACTACAAGGTATATGAGCCATGATTGCCCTTCCCTCTAACACATATTCATATTCTAAGTGCAATTTTTATCTCATGACCTGATTATTTTTGAACTGACCTTATGGGATTATGTGTCTTCATTGTAGCATTTTTAGAGTGTGATATACAGGCGGTGGTGTGTTATGGTCTGCTTGTTAAAGTCTGCAGCTGTTGTCTCGAGAGAGAGGTTTCATATAGAGCCGCTTCTGACTGAAAGTATCTCATTGCAAACAGGACAGACCCGACAGGCCAGCCTGAAGTGGGGCACAAACACACAGAGCAACAGTAACCAGCAAAAACAGACTTACTGTATACATGAGGTTTAAAAGTGGAAAGTAATGACATTGTTTAAGGGCAGCGTGTCTTACTCTGTTTATTAGCATCGAACCAACAGCCAGCAGAACATCTTAAAGTCACCATGAAATCAAAATGGACAATTCTTGTTTTTTATGGAATATTGCAATATTTATTATAAATGATTTTTTTATCTGTGCAAATCATTTTTGATTCGTACAACTCAAACATTTTGAATCAGAATAACTTCCCTCATCTCTTCTCTGATTATGAGGGCGGGGCAACCTGTCACTCACATGAGATCAGCCAATAGCAAACCACAGCCATCCAAACAATTCCCCACAGGCAAAATTAAGCCCCACCCACATTTGTTCTTGTTGCAGAAGCAGTTCACTCGGTTATACGTCACAATAGGAGAGAAAAGACTAGCGTAACTTGTTTCATGCCAACTTTAATCATCCATAGGCTCCTTTATGATCTCTCAACATTCAGATGAGGGCCGTACAGTGACTGCCGAATGAAGAAGCTTATTTTGAGTGCAGATGTGTTGTAAGCATCAGCTTCCTCTCAGTTGTTTCTTCTGAAGTTCTCAAATTAGCAAATGAGTAATTTGTTGACAGCGAGAGAATGGAGCTTTAAAATTAAACATTCGAACTTGGATGAATTTACTGAGAAATGTTTCAGTATCTGGGTTTCAATTGCAATAATTTAACAAATCTGAGCACCGTTTGAGACATTGTTGAGATCTGTTCAGAAATTATAGACGAGGTACAGGATTTTACTGTGGACTTTTTCTCATAATAAAATTCTTAGTTCTGCATATTATAGGAGAAAATATGATAATATAATTAAATAAATGTTTTTTTTCTGATGGAATTATTATATTCTAATAAGAATTACAAACAAAATTTAAACAAAGTAAAATGTCAAAATGCATTACAGTAATCTTATTTTTGTATTATTGAGATAGGCCTATATTATAGTTTTTATAGCCTATATTTTAAAAAAACGAGACCTTCCCCGACTTCCTAGGCTGTCCTAAGAAAAGCCTGTAAACTGAATTTTAAGTGAAAGACTCGGGACGTTTTTGCCGGGAAAATCAAAAGGATGTGACGTTAACACTTGCTCCGGAGAACCTCTTTTTTTCGTTCAGTGACGCATGAAACGAATACAGGATAATCAGATGCAGATGTGATCAATGCTTTCCTAACTGCTGTTCCTCACTTTTTTGTTGTGTTTATTTGGTGATTGAGAGGAAAGTGTGCAGCACATATTTACATATTCATCAAAAACGTCAGCAGTGGACAGCGTCGGGAAGTTCATTAACAGTTTATCATTGCAAAGGTATTTCTAACTTATTTTTACTTCTAAGCAAAGAATGAAAAAGACCTTCGCTGTGAGTTTATCAGGGTCTTGAATGAATCATGTTCAGTCTTGTACGTTAACAATAAGTGCTGCTGCAGTTCACTTAACGGCCACCGGTGTCGCTAAGGGTTTCTGAATTCTTTAAAGTGTATTTGATTTCAAATAACGATTTTTTTTATTTGACTTTAGTTTTAGTTAACTGTATAACCCTGATGAGAATATGGGTGTCATGTGCTTTATTGGCATGAAAATTATATCACAATGCAAAAAAAAAACTAAAACGTTTAGGCCAGACATAGCCTATGTATAGGCTATAAATGCAAAATTATTATTTATCTTTATTCTATTGGTGTTGGGGTGAAATATGATGTACAGAAATGTGATTACAGTCAAACATGCACATCATACACACTACATACACACACATACATACAAAAAAAGACAAATGAGAGTAAAGCTGGAGTCCTGTGAAGGTCTTGGATCAGTGGTTCACAGAGGATCTCCTTTAGTTTAATCGGCTGAATGAAGAGATTATGGGGTTATTCAGTCATGGCACACTTTAGAAATGTCTGTAAGGTGGGACATTCCCCGACAGCTGACCCTGAATCAGACACAAGGGAGTCACATGGTTCACTTCCCATGATCCAAGCAAATCAGTGTGTCTCAATCTCTCAATTCTTAATCCTGATGAGATTCATTTCACGTTAGTTTGTTAGATTGTTCTCCACAGAACAAGATCCCATTTGGGTCAGACTGGTTTTCTTCAGCAAGTCAAAACTACTGAGGAAGACAATCTTTTTGCAGTGTATTAAGGAGACAGTTAAACCTTGACTGAAACATAACTGAGGACTCGTGAGACATGAACGAGCAAACCCTGAGCTCCTCCTTTCAGCTCATGCTTTGCCTAATACGTCCATAACACGGATCCGGGCGTCAGACTGTGATCACGGCTATTCTAGTGCGAGAGACTGACAGCAACGATTGGACCAAATTAATGAGGCGGGACTCTCATCACTTCTAATTAGAAACCACACTAAAAACTATTTTTGGCCTCTGTTCCTACGGGGAGAATTCAAGCCTCCCAGCCGGACAATATCACAGAACAAATATAGACGACTCAGGGTCGAGTGTGTGACATTTTCTAATATTTGAATACGTATTAAGCGTTATATATTACAAAAGAGACTTTTTAAAAAATATTCTTAAGAAAATGTAAGTGGTGTTTGCCCCTGCAAGTTTTTTATATATTTTAGTATTTATTCATATTTTGAATTACCTGTTATTTTTTAAATTCAATTTTAGTTTAAAAAATTTTGTATGTGTTTTTTCCCCATTTTTTATTAGTTTGTCTTAAAATGTTGAGCTTTAATCTTTTGGTTTTTGTTTTAGTAATTTTAGTAATTTCATTTTAGATTTTAGAGCATTGCTATGCATGTGCGTAAGTGTTGTGGCTGGTTGCCAGGGTGTTGCTATGCGATTGCTAAAGTGTTTTTTTTTAAATCATGTTGCTGGGTGGATACATAGAGTTATAGAGTTACAAATAAAGTTACAGTGATGCAACCATAGATCTATGGTTGCATCATTTATTAGAGGTTGAGGATGAAGAGGATGAGCAACCATAAACACTAAAATAAGTCATTCAGAATCTTTTTTTCTTTTTTTTTTCTCGTTTATTTCCAAACCCCACATTACAAAATAACAGTGTTTTGAACTCTGACATTTAAAGAGAGCTCTTGGCTTACAGGAAGACACTTTACCAAAGCAGGTCATGCAAAAACATCGTGGAAGGCCTCCAGCGTCATAGCACCTTTGTGGGAAAAATAATAATAATAATAATAATTAAAAAAAGAAATGAAAAGCTTTTTTTTTTTTTTTAAGTCAGTGCAAAAATATAAACAATGCATAGAAATCCATTAGCAAATATGTGTACCGTCTGTGGCTGCAAAATGGGATGAGCGCAACCGGAGAGTTTTTGCCCTTTAAATCCTTGAGGCGGATTCAGATGCTCCGGGTCGCTCGCACACACACACACACACAGTGAGACACCAGTGACATGAAACCAGCGCTTCAACACAAACACACCTTTCGCATCAGCTGAACACCAGCGGAACAGAATCTGCACCTTTAGTAAATACACAGGAAAGCATAAAATATTACAAATGTGCTTTGCATTCGGTTTTTATCATCCAACACGTTCACTCAATGATAGATCTGTTGTTGACTTATAGGAGACTGAAGCTGCAGAAGGAAAGAAAGAGGAAAAGAAGGATGTTTTCTGAGATTGACACAGTGTCTGATCTACTGGTTTGAATGCAACCATGTTTATTTCTAATGGCCTGATCAGTAGAGAGTTAGATTGACAAGTATGCTGGCTGCGCTTTTATTATTTATAAAAAATAAAAAAATTATAATAATACAGACTGCTTTCAGTGATTCTGAGGTTTTCCTGTAACTATTTCAAGTTAAGTCAGTGTGTGTGTTAGTGTGTGTATGTTAGTGTGTGTATGTATGTATGTATGTATGCATGCGTGTGTGTATGTATGTATGTATGTATGTGTGTGTGTGTGTGTCTGTGTATGTGTGTGTGTATGTATGTATGTATGTGTGTGTGTGTGTGTGTGTGTGTGTGTGTGTATGTATGTATGTATATATGTATGTGTGTGTGTGTGTGTGTGTGTGTGTGTGTGTGTATGTATATATGTGTGTGTATGTATGTATGTATGTGTGTGTGTGTGTGTGTGTATGTATGTATGTATGTATGTATTGTTGTATCTATATAACTGTATATATAAAAAAAATATATATATATAACTATATAACTGTTCAAGGTCAGATTTTAGTACCAATTCTAGTTGTCTAAGTGAACTACTACTAAAAGCAGCAATAAGCAATTTTTTTCAAAAGTGCAGGAGGTTTGTGTAAAGCTGAAAAATGAAAGCTATTATTTAGAAAAGCCCATGATTTTGACGGCTTGACAGCGTGCAGGTGAAGAATGATAAACTGCTCTCTTGTACACTTTGCATTTCGACAAGCCCAGAGTTTTGTTATTTCACAGCGTTTCAGTTGAGAAATAAAAACGTACTGTCCCGATTCAAAACCACACATACTGTAACCGTGATACAAAAAAAAGACATTTAGACTTTTCACATTTAAACTCACAGAAACCTCCTTGCGCTACAGAGAATTTAAGAAGAGTTTAAAGCCGTTTAAAGTCACAGAATATGAGTTAAGGCACCGATAGAGGCACAATTCTTACTGACGGCTGACGTGTGTGTGTGTGTGTGTGTGTGTGTGTGTGTGTGTGTGTGTGTGTGTGTGTGTGTGTGTGCGCAAACATCAAGCGTTCGGATTTTACACCGTTCACAGTGAATCATCCAAGCCGAAGAACATACAAACACATACAAGCATAATATACTGTTCTCATGTGTTCTCAAACACACACTTACAGAAGCGGAAGTACAAATATGAAAGTGCCAACGGTGACTTAAAAAAGCAAATAGGAATATTAAAATCATTTTCTCACTCTCATGTCATTTAATCACTCGTTTAATCTTCAAGCAACTGGTTTAATCTATATTTGGATGATGATATAATAGTAATATACTTCTTGTCCAAATGCCTGTAATAATCATGCAATCCTTTATTTTGAAAGGACATTCAAATTAGGTTTGTTCTGATTGTCAGTGATAATAAAGACATAAATGCTCACACAAACATGTATAAAGCTGGTGACTAGAGATGCACGATATATCGGTCATTATATCGGTATCGGCCGATATATGATCATTTTTAATGTTATCGTTATCGGCCCGATAAGAACATTTGGTCGATATATTAAAGCCGATAAATAATGTATTATTTCCTCCAGCTGAGACACTTCAGATGCGCACTGTTCAACATGATGGGTTTGAATTGCTTGAAATATGATTGAAATTACTTCAAAAAAGGAAAATACAGTTCAGTGCAACATGTGCAGCGCAAAATCTGTCATATCGGCTACATAAAATTATAATGAGAACTTTATATAATTGTGTGATTGGGACATAGCTTTTGATGATGAGACTTTTGTTTTTGTAATCAGGCTCTCAAAAATTATATGAAAATTTGGATTTAGATTTATCGGCCAAAATATCGGTTATCGGCTTTCAAATATAAAGAATTCTCGGTTATCGGCTTTTAAACAAAGAATTATCAGTTATCGGCTTTTAAACAAAGAATTATCGGTTATCGGTTTTTAAATATAAAGAATTATCGGTTACCGGTTTTTAAATATAAAGAATTATCGGTTATCGGCTTTTAAACAAAGAATTATCGGTTATCGGCTTTCAAACAAAGAATTATCGGTTATCGGCTTTTAAACAAAGAATTATCAGTTATCTGCTTTTAAATATAAAGAATTATCGGTTATCGGCTTTTAAATATAAAGAATTATCGGTTATCGGCTTTTAAACAAAGAATTATCGGTTATCGGCTTTCAAACAAAGAATTATCGGTTATCGGCTTTTAAACAAAGAATTATCGGTTACCGGCTTTTAAATATAAAGAATTATCGGTTATCGGCTTTCAAACAAAGAATTATCGGTTACCGGCTTTTAAACAAAGAATTATCGGTTATCTGCTTTTAAATATAAAGAATTATCGGTTACCGGCTTTTAAATATAAATAATTATCGGTTATCAGCTTTTAAATACAAAGAATTATCGGTTATCGGCCTTCAAACATAAAGAATTATCGGTTATCGGTATCGGCCAAAATGTTCATATCGGTGCATCTCTACTGGTGACTATTTTAAATGTCATAAAGAAGAAAATCAGTGCATCTAAACTGAACTTAAATGAAAAGATCCGTGACAAAAACACAAAAGAAGCACGTCTAACCAGGTGGGCCGGAAGTCTCAGTATCGTATCGTTATATACACATCATCACACACCCGGTTGTTGATTATTGCACAGTGCTGTAATCGCTCTCCTGTATAAAAATAGATTTCGAAGAATGATACAAGCCTTGATTTCCCAGACTCCTCTGGGGGCTTTAGCCAGCACCAGTGGCCAAGAGCCATCAAAAGTGACCTCAACACAGTGTTTGGCTGAACACTCACAGGACGGGTCGTTTTCCTCATGCAAGTCTCCGAATCCTCGTCCAGAAGAGTGTCTAAAATGGCAACAAGAGCATATTCCATGTGGGAATAGGAGATCCTATACGACGGTCTCGACGCCGGTGAGTTTGGGCGTGAGTATACGTGGAGTAACGCCGTTATTCAGGTCTTCTTCAAACTCTAAAAGCTGACCCATGAAGTTGAGGTTTGGCGAGATGATGGGCCGCCGGGATTTGACGAACTTGTAGGCGTCAGTCATGGTCATCCAGGTGTGTTTCATCAGGTATGCGATGACGATGGTGGCGGATCGAGACACACCGGCCTGGCAGTGAATGAGGAGTCCTCGACCGGCCTGACGAGCCTCTTCTGTGGACAGAAAACACACCAGAATGAGCTTGAGCAGAAATCAAGGCGTTAGACATGATGGACCTGTTGTGGTGAACCGTAATCTCCACCGTCACTGGCTTTTAGGAAAATGCCAGAAATATTTCAATTACTAAACCATTTGTCAAGTCACTAATGCCTCTGCTCTCTAAAGTCTCCCTTTTACTTGTGTGTGTATATATATGTATATAGGTGTACATATTAAGTTTGTGAAACAAGGGAAACATTTACATTTTTATTATAATTTAGTTAATATATCATCATCATCATCATCTTTTTTTATTTAATGCCATGTCAGCAATCAGAGCTATCTTCATGGCAAAAATTCAATTACAAAAACACAAATATCATATAAATACAATAAAAACAGAACAAAGATAAAAACAGCAAGTCATATTATACAATATATTTTTTTAAGTTAACATATGATAAAAAATCCAAAACCTTTTCAGGTGTAATCTCATTAAAAATGTCCTTAACTGAAATAACTTCATAAAAAAGCATTCTGCTTGTGTTAAGTCCAGGACAATCTAATAAAATATGTTTGACAGTTAAAGGAATCCTACAAAACATACATAATGTTGGGTCTTCACCTTTAAGTAAAAAAGCTATATATATATATAAAAATATATAAAATTAATTATACATAAATTGTAACTATGATTTTTTAATTAAATAAAAATAATTTCAAACAATTATTAATTATAAATATGTATTAAATTTTAATTATCTTATTTATATGTATAATTATACATAAAAAATTTATGTTTAATGTTTTATTATAATTATATTGTTTATTATTAATTATATATATTGTAATATTGAATTAGAACTTATGTATATATATATAAATTGCACATATATATAATCAAATAAAAAATATAGTTACAAATTGTAAATTATAATGCTTTTAATTATAATGTTTTAATATTATGTTTTATTACAATTATACTATATAATTTATTAGTAATTTTATATATATATATATATATATATATATATATATATAATTTTCAATTTGAAAGTATATTATGTATAATAATTGTGCATAATTTGTGATTTAAATGCTATGTATAAATATATATATAACATATATTGAGGGTTTTATATATATTATTATATGTGTGTGTGTGTGTGTGTGTGTATATATATATATTGAGGCTTATTAGTCTTAAAAAAAGGCTTGATTTTGTTCGAGTAAAGTTTAATTCCTCTTTCTCCTGTTGACTTTGGGGCTGAAATATGAGCTGAACATGTTCTCGTCAGGTTTCATGAGATCCCCCCTGCTCTTCTCTCTAATCATCATACCTATGAACTCGAAAGCCTCCTCGAAGTACTGGCGCAGGTTCTGCTTGTTGCTGTCGGTGGCGGGGAAGCGCTTGTAGTTGAAGAGGCCGAGCTCGTAGTGGTAGAGCGGCAGGTGTGTGGTGACGTTCAGGATGAACCCGATGTCCAAGCGCTGCATCTGCTCCAGGTCTTGAGCGTCGCGTTCGTTGCCCAGGTAAAGGAAGGGCAGGATGGCCGTCAGCTCTGCGTTCTCGATGTCAGGTGTGGAGGGCAGGGAATGAGGTAGCGCCCCCGACAGGCCCATCGCGGTACTGCCGTCCGGTCCTTCCTCCAGGTGAAGCGAGTGTTCACACAGATCATCGTGGTTCTGCCGGAACCCGGAAAGGCCTCCTATAAGAGACCAATGCAAAAACATTCATTAGTTTCATTGGTTGGGTTCAAAAGACATACAATGCAAACATCACCAGTGTTGGGGAAAGTTACTTTGAAACGTAATGCATAACAATATTGCGTTACTCCCTTAAAAAGTAACTTATTGCTTTACTTAGCAAGTACATTGGTCAATAAAGTGGGATTAAATGCATAGAAATGTATGTTTTATTTAACATATTTAGTTATTGGATGTTCTGATTCGTCATTTCACTGATTTTATTCATTTTGAGGAATATTAAATCTTTTTTTGTGCAAGTGACATGAGTAAATGCACACTCACATTTAGTCTAGAACTAAAATAACAATGTTTCCACACACACACACACACACACACACACACACACACACACACACACACACACACACAACGCCTCCTCACTTCAATTTGTCTCAACATGAGGACAGGAGAGCTGTCAGTCAATATATGGGAAAACAAAGTAACTTGTGTTTCTTATTTGAAAAAGTAACTCAGATATTTTTGTTGTAAATCTTAAAAGTAATGCGTTACTTTACTAGTTACTTGAAAAAGTAATCTAATTACGTAACTCAGGTTACTTGTAATGAGTTTCCCCCAACACTGAACATCACTACGCAACACCAAAAGAAAGAACCTCTAAAACTAGTGTTGATATATCAAAATTATATCTCCTTGCAGAAGCATGACACTTTAATTCGCTTATTATAGTGTTTAAATGAACATTTCTGTCCTCATTTATTTTAATGTACAGTAGCAACCGTCTATAAAAGTCTAGGCAGTTGTGTGCTCATTTTTCTCATCATAAGAGATGTCCTGTTTTTGAGGTCAGGTGACACACACACACACACACACACACACACACTAAAAAATTTGCATACAATTTGCATTTCAGGTTGAATAAATTCCAGATCTTGTGACAGATCTGTCTTATTTGCATGAATGAATAATAGTATCTCCTGAGACCAGTCAGTGCGTATCACATGTTATATTAGGTCATAAATTCACATTTAAGAAACATGGATAAAAATATGACAGAAATTGCGCATATATATATATATATATATACAGCATATTATATCAACTATAATAAATTATTATTGTTATTATTATAAGTATATAATATCACATAATATAATATCTCTATTTCCATTTTATAATATAATCTCTATAATTTAGCAGACACTTTTATACAAAGCGATAATTATTTAAAACATTAATATTATATAATTAGATTATATACTTAATATTATATTATTTAATTATGATATTATTAAATATAAATTATAATATTGCTATACAACAAAAAATACAACATTATATATTATTATTAGACATTTCAGATAATAATTATGTCTTTTATTACAATCTAATTTAATCTCCATTTCCATTTTATAATACTTAATGAGTTAAAAAATATGAATAATAATATTACTACATACTATAGAATACAACATTATATATCATTATATTAGGTATTATTTATTAGTATTATATAAGTATATAATAACATAATATCTCTATTTCTATTTTATAATATAAATTTCTATAATTTGCATTTACAATTAAAGCATTTCCCAGACGCTTTTACCCAAAGCGATAAATCATTTAAAATTAAATGTTTTAATTTATATTATATAATTATATTTACATTATATAATTAATATTATAGTATTTAATTAAAATATTATTAAATATAAATTATGATGTTGCTATACAATATAAAACACAACAATACATTTTAGGTATAATAAATTATAATTAGTATAATTATACCGTATTTTATGATTTATTATAATCTCCATTTTCCAAGTTATGTTTATAAGCTTTCATACTGGCTGGAAACCCGAGCTCTCGGCAAACAACAGCTGTAACGCATGACAAAGAACAAACATCAGCAAACAAGCAAACACACTTCTAATAAATGTTTAACCTGTCATACTGGACATCTGCGCTTCCTCCGCTAACGTACATCAGATGAATAAAGGGTGTGAAGTTATAGTCTGTTAAATTTCAGTTAGTCAAATGTGAAACCTGTCGCACCTGTTAGCCTGCCTCTCATTCATCATCCTCATCATCCTCATCATCCTCATCAACAGCAGACGTGTCTGATCATCACTACACTGAGACTGAAGGGGGTTCCTGCGGTGACACAATCTCTCATTAACCGCATGCAGGAAAGCACCTTCAACTCTTGTTCATTTTTAGAAACCCACTGATATCATTTCTAAAAGTGCCAGACTGAGAAAGATCTCCCATCCAAGTTTATCTGAAAAGCACTAAGACTCAAATCTTTCGAAACCTCTAAAAAATTCTGCCTGGCAAAGGAAGTTTGCAAGTGATTTTCCTCAATAATGTCAATGTCAATGCCACTTTTATTTGATTAAACAACACATGCTGACCAATGTGCTTTACATCATCTCAGTTAAAACACAGAATAATACAATAGTAAAAACAATTATTAAAAATTATCATTAGAAAGAAGAATACGCCATGGCAAACTAATGTGTCTTAAGGTGTATTTTAAAAAACATGTACAGAGTTACATCTCTAACATGTAAGCTATTCCAATACTTAAGCTTTATCATTAGCTATAATGTAATACTTAAAGGAGTACTTCACCACTGACAAAATGGGCTTTTCTATTAAACTTGTCTGCCTATACAGTGGAAAGGTGAAAAAAAAAAGTAATTAATCCCTGACTGAAGAAAACAAGAAAAAAATGTTGTTGTTTTCCCTTTTACTATATAGGTAAGAAAACTTCAACACCCATAATGCACTGGGCATGTTGCATCATCCAAGGCCACGCCCACCAGTCTGCTATGGATACGCTTGACCAGAGTCTAAAGGCCAATTTATACTTCTGCGTCGAGTGTACGCCGTAGTGTACGTCATAGGCTACGCACGTAGGCGACGCCGTCATGAGCATTTATACTTCTGCGAATGTCTGTGTTGCTCTGCAGTTACACCGCCGAAACGCTAGTTGGCGCGGGTGGGTTTTAATGTTCCACTGTGTTTACATTCCTCGCGGCTGTTTTGAGTTTAGGTTTCTACGAGCAATGGCGACTGAAGGAGTCATACAGATGGCTGTATTTCCGCACTTCTTCAAGCAATCTCTCGGTCACTTGGTCTATTTCCATGGCTCTTCACTGATCTTCGGAATCTAAAAATGGCGGGCGGGCGGTGCAGAGTGCAGAAGATCATTCCGGAAATGCGTAGGAGGAAACGCGATGCTATCCAGCCGACCAATCACAGATCTTGCGGTCCGCGTCGCCGCGACGCGTAGTTACATTTTTGAGGAGGTGCGCGTCAGGGTACGGCGAAGGGTACGACGTATGGTACACGTCAATGCGTATGCTACGCCGTACCTTCTACGCGCACCCGACGCAGAAGTATAAATTGGCCTTAACACTGCCTTGCTTTAGTAGGAAATACTTCTTAACAAACTTTTAGTTATAATGGTGTTGACTTGCATTGTTCACAGTACGAGTAAACGTTTAGCGGGAGTGAGTTACTTTCAGTTTCAGTGGAGGATCCAGGGAGTTGTAGGCAGAGGATAAAGCCTGCACAGAAACCTGAGGCCTTGTTCACACCTGGTGTTAAGATGCGTTTCAGTCGATCGGTTCACAAGTAGACGAGGGAGACACATTCCCCTTTACACCTGGTGTTTTAATCCGACTCTTGTGGTGTTTCTTCGAGGGGAGGGTAAAAGCTCGGGCAATTTACATATGAACATGACTGGAGACGACAGAAACACACACGGAGAGCATCAGCTTTAGTTTCTGCTCTGACATCCTCAAGACCAGCCGAACGCTGAGTGTGTGTGTGTGTTAGGGCGTTTTCACACCTGAAAGTCCGCACGAGGTCTGAACCAAAGGTCATGTTTTGATACATTGTATACATTCGGTTAGTTTTGGTTTGGTTTCACAGTGCAATTATGCGAGCGCACTAAAGCACTGTACATGACACACTTGCGTCCTGTCGTCATCATCTATGTGTGCTGCATCTTGACATTGATTGGCATGTAAGCGGACGTGTGTCTGACGTCAGCGTGTTGTCAGTTCAACGGGTAACTTTGACAAGAATGAATGAACAGACTCATATCATTGCCACTATACTGTTATTATTACGGCATTACTCCCTGCAGCACCAGCTATACTCGAGGCTAGTTCACATTCGCCAAATGAACGTCCTCGTTGTGCGAACATTTCATCGTCGCCGGCAGGACAAATATATGTGTGTGTGTGTGCGTGTGAATCAGCTGGAAGAAAGCTGTGGGCAGGACTGACAGATCTGAACATAAATCTTCTTCTTCAGTTGTTTAGGCTACGCGGGAACCACCAGAACTTCCTGTAAATGGTCTGAAAGTCTGAACCATACAGAAAATGCTTTCACACTAGAAACGAACCAAACCTTTGTTCAGTTTGATCCGGACCGAGACTACCTCTTTTCGTCTGACCAAATTTGGTCTGTTTGGTCCGGATCGTGGTCCAGGGGAGGGTTCACACCTGTAATTTTGATTCGGATCAAACTGAAAAGTCAGAAAATCCGGACCAAACAAGGTAGGTGTGAAAGGGCCCTTAGACACCAGAAATGGAGAGAGAACATTGTGTTTAGTACGTTTTTCATCTTCAAACCAAACTTGGGTCTCCAGCCGAGTTTAAATCCCGTCTGGCTAGAGCTCTTCCCGTAATGTTCACGCATTAGTTCAGTAAGAGGAGAGAAGTCGGTCTTTTGTGGCTGTTTGAACACATTCAATCACAAGAGCGTTTACACTGCGAAAGCAATCCGGTCTAATGCGCTTTCGTCTACCTCTGGAAGTGGTTGAAAGAGGTTAAAACCTGTACTCAGCCGATCCACGAAAACGCATCTTTGCCGTTCTGTCAGTTCTTCCCCATGCATAGAAATCTGTTGCCATAGAGGTCCATTTTCACTATGATGCGGTTTAAAGAGTGATAAACATACCTTCACAATAACTGTCCTGTTAATAACCCTCTGTCGATCTGACTGTCTGTGGTCGGGGATTCAAGAGTTGAGTTGTCACAAAAGCCCCTGAAGCTGTCAAAAGTTTTTTGCTGACAAGTAAATGTAAATTTTTCGGTCCGGTTAACACGGAGAAGGAGTAAACATTGTTCATTTACATATACTGCCGACACAGTAACTATACAAAGCAAGCTGAAATTCTTCAAAGTTACACTTTAAAGGTGACCTATTATGCCCCTTTTAACAAGATGTAATATAAGGTGTCCCCAGAATGTTTCTGTGAAGTTTCAGCTCAAAATAACCCACAGATAATGTATTATATCATTATATAAATAATGAGTGGAAGGAAAAACATGCTGTTTTTGTGCATGTCTCTTTAAATGCAAATGAGCTGCTGCTCCGCTCCGCCCCCTTTGCAGAAGAGGGCGGAGCCTGTACAGAGCCTCGGATACTCTGCCAAAAACGAACACATCTGTTTGGTTTTGATTATAATCTCCATCACGTTCACGTTCACGCTCATGTGACATTGTAGTTCTTTATAATCATGAAAGTTTATTATCTGCATGCGTTTTAAAGCTATATCAGTCTAAACTTCTGATATCTGGTTTTCTGAGCGCACACATACGAAGCACACACACAGAAAGCTGGATGTCAGACGGCGCTTCCCGTGAGTATTAGTTCTCTTTCACCTCTTATTCCGCTTACACTGTCAAATACACACAAAGTTCACAGCCGGTTATATCTGTGAACGTAAACAGCAGAGAAAGAAATCGCATATGTATATTAGATGTGTATTAAAGCAGTATAATATAATATAATATACAGTACCTACTGCCATTCATGCTGTTAAAATGAATCAAACAACAAAAGAAAAACAGAAAATCATTTAGCTGTTATGCTCTGGCGAGGAGATCAACATGGCGGACGGTGTACAGCTCACTGAGGGGCGGGGTTTATGCTAATAGGGGCGGAGTGTCAGCAGTCGTGGGCGGGGCCTGTGCAATGTGACGTCACTGCTTATGATTTATGAGGCAAATAACAAACGGGTGGAAGGGATTTTACCACAAAATGGTGGTTTTGTTCACACACTGCAGACATATACATGTTCAATATGAATTTTACATAATAGGTCCCCTTTAAGATGAGGGCTTTGTTCAAATGATTATCCTCAATGAGCAATAGTTATTAGAGCATGAAGCCACAGCACGCTCCACTAGAAAACACACACACACTGCCAAATGTCTGCATGGATACAGCATTGCATTACACAAGCAACATTTGGTTGCTCAGATGTTCTGAAAGTCTGTCATTCACAAACTGGCAAACGCCACATGATGTGTTGAATGATTGCAAACAGCAAAGTCGCGTTACACTGAGATCTTTTCTCGGTTTTCAAACCCTTCTGAAAGTTCAAGACCTAAAATGAAAATTCCCAAGATCCTCTTGATTGATGGAGGAATTATTAAATCCGTGGCGTTTCAGTCTCTCACACACACACACATACACACACCGCTGTTATCTTCAAGCATTCTGCAAGAGCCGTGATTTGCTCGATAGCACGCACACAGCGAACGAGAATGAAAGAGAAGATTAGCATCGCATGTAACCTTCCCAGAGAGAGCAATCCCAGAATGCAGTGCGAGAAGCTCAGTGAAGCAATTCATTCGAGAGAAATTCAGTGCTTACATGTAAAAAGTAACACAAACTAATTTACAAAATTATTCATATAAAATAATTAATAATTAAATGTGTAATTAAATTGGGCATAATTACATCATACAATTTTATAAAATATAATCTTATAATTATAACATTATTAATTATGATATAATATTACTATACTACAATATTATATATAATTAAATTAGATATTATAATAATAGCTTATAATTTTATAATATATATCCTCTCCATAATTATAACATAATTCATTATAATATTACTATATAATATAAAATACAGCATTATATATAATTAAATTAGGTATTATAAACTATAATGAGTAGGATTACATCTTAGAATTGTATAATATAACAATGTTAATTTCCATTTAATAATATATATAATATTAATTAATTATTCATTTAATTAATTATACTATAAAACTACTATTATACTATAACTTCCTAATTAATTATATTAAATTACTATATATACACTACTATACAATATAAAATACACAAACACACATATTTATATAATAAATATAAAATAAGGTATTATAATAATATCTTACAATTTTATTATATAATCTCCATAATTAATTATAACATTATTAATTATCATATTACTATATAATATAAAATGCAACATTATATATAACTAAATTAGGTAATACAAATTAAAATGCATAACATAAACATAACATGACATAACATTAACATAACATGACAAGACATAACATGACATATAACAACAAACATAACATAGCAATTAACAACAAACATGACATGACATGACATAACATAACATATAATATAACATAACAACAAACATGACATGACATAACATATAATATAACATAACATGACATATAACAACAAACATGACATGACATGACAACATCACAACACAACACAACATAACATGACAAGACATAACATGACATGACATGAAACAAAAAACATAACATAGCAATTAACAACCAACATGACATGACATGACATAACATAATATAACATAACATGACATATAACAACAAACATGACATGACATAACATGACATATAACAACAAACATGACATGACATAACATAACATATAATAAAACATAACATGACATATAACAACAAACATGACATGACATGAAACAAAAAACATAACATAGCAATTAACAACCAACATGACATGACATAACATAACATATAATATAACATAACATAACATATAACAACAAACATGACATGACAACATATATCACAACACAACACAACACAACACAACACAACACAACACAACACAACACAACACAACACAACAGTTTGCATTTGGCAGAGCCTTTTATCCAAAGCCACTTACACTGCATTTTAGGTCATTTAGTTAGAGAATTAGAGCACTGTGTCGATAGCTTAGCTTAGCGCTGTGTCGATAGCTTAGCTTAGCACTGCGTCTTAAAGGTCCCATGACATGCTACTTTTTGTAGGCTTCAATATAGGCCTTAGTGGTCCCTAGTACTGTATCTGAAATCTCTTTCCAAAAATTCATCCTCGGTGCAGAATTATAGCCACTTCAAGCCAGTCCCAGAATGAGCTTCCTTCAGACAGGCCGTTTCGGTGTCTGTAGCCTTAAATGATAATGAGGAGGAGAAAGGCGGCGCAAGGTGGAGGGTGGGTGTGGCCTTGACCATCTTGCGCAACGGTAACGTGGCGTGCATGTTTACGTTGGATATAGCAATGGCACGAAGACACGCAGTCTTTCAAGCATTTCAGTTTGACCCAGAATCTGATCCAGATGGAGAAGCAACGGATGAAGAAGTTGCAACTCAGCGGCTCCAGCAGGACGTTTCCGAATGGTTAGTTTAAAAAATTATGTCTGGATACGGTACTTTATTCGGATGGTTTACAGTTATCATCATGTAGCTAACGCTAACCTACTGTTGCCTTTTCATGAGAGATCTGTAACGTCTGTATTTATCTTATTACAATTACATCAAGCTCTGCGATCTTGAAATGCGGATATCGCGTGCGCCATATAACCAACAGGAAAACGGTTATCCAAATAACAAAGACGTGTACAACACTCTAATGTTACAGCCACATTCTACGTGTAACAATCTAGGTAACCATAAACAGTAAAGCAACACACTTATATATCATTAGTTGACTTACTTGTCCGAGGTGTGTAGCTGAGCCAAAGAGAGTGATCCAGACTTTAGTTTCAGACGTTCAGCAAGCCCAGCTCTGTATTGACCCTTCGGTGTTCATTTGTACATCCAATTATTGAGCAATTGTTATGCTTCGCTCGCTCAAAAGCCATGATATCTCTCGTGGACAAACTAAAATCGCGTGCGCGCGTTCCTACTTCCTAGCGCATTTTCTCATGGGCGGAAAATATATTCTCTGGGTGGGCAAAGCAGAGACAGGGGAGGTAACATTTCCTCCTTATGACGTCATAAGGAGGAGATTCAAGATCAGCGCGTATGAGCCTCCATTTTCTCAAAGGCAGAGACAGATAGCAAAAGCTCGATTTACACCGATTGAAATTTCTAGAAACTTGGGGACCATATACAGGCTAGGGGAACTCATATTAATGTTAAAAAACCTCAGAAAGTGAAAATTTCATGTCATGGGACCTTTAAGTTGAAGCCTATGAAGAACGTTCCAAATAAGTCACTTTCAAGATTCAATTTCAGGCAGTTGCCATAGAAGTCGACAGAGTCCTAGCTCTCTAGAGTCCTAATGTCTGCGTACACACACACGCTGGCACATCGGCTCCGCTCCGAAACCTGTGATCTGCCTATAGCAGCTGAGGTCCGATTTGGAACAATACATATGCAATTAAAATGTTGTTTTATTTGTAAAAATAAGGATACAAACTGAATGAAAGCAAATATTTCTGTGAGCTCTTTCCATGGACTCATCATAAGGCTAATCTATCAATTAATAAGGTTTTTAATTCTGGTTGAAGCACTCTTGTCTGTATTTGCCGCATGTTTATTATGCTATGTTATGCTTTACTGCTTTGTATTATTATCCTGGTGTTATTGGTCAACTCTGGTAATAGTGAATAGTGCTATATAAATAAAATTGCATTGCCATCTTGGATTTCGTCACGGATTGCCTTCTGGGATTATTTTATATGCCACAACAGATATGCACAATTTGGCCAAAACACGGTAACTTATAAAAGCCCTCATGTTGCTCCCTACCTTAATATACCTTAAAATAATGCACTTATGATTCTGTCTCTGCAGACAGCACTGTGTTTAGGAGCAGATCTATAAGACGTCAGAAGACAGACACGCTCTGCCACCGTCCCTTGACTCTCCACACCAGCCAAACAAGGAGAAACACGGCAACAGACTGAAGCGCGGCTAGCAGAGATCACAGGAGCACATGGCCCTCGCAGCGAGAGATCAGGGACATGCAAATACTCGACACACAAGAGTAGATGTGACCCATCTACTGTACTGTCTGGCTTCTGTGTTGATGCAGAACATATGGTTGATGTATAGCAAAACATTTAGCGTTCTACATCAGCCTTATTAACGCAACAAGAGAAATCAAATAGCAATAGCAACTTTATTTTTATTTATTACATGGCTTGGTTGAATTCTAATGTAGAATGCGTTGCCATGGAAAACAGAGCGTTGCTATGGACGCAGGATTCTAACCGTAGAGACGGAACGGACTATTTTCTTTAGTGGAAGCAATACAATCGTTTTTAAATCAATAAACTCCTTTTTAAATCAATATTTTGTGTCAAATTATTGATTTATGTGGTAGGTAGGCATGTAATAAGCGGGATAATGTAGAGCGAGGCAGTTGTTATAGCGAATACAAGCCCTTCAGGATTCAAGATCCGCTTCGCGTCGGTGTCGGGGTTGTTTTCGCTATAACAACCGCCTCGCTCTACATTACAAAACAACACAAGTTGACCAATGTGCTTTACAATGTCACAGAAAAAAGAAGAGAAAAAAAAAGCATCACTTTGAGGATCATGTGACTCTGAAGACTGGAGTAAGGACGCATATTATACAATTAAGCAAAAGGCACAATGCCATTTAAAGGTCTCTTCTGCTCACAAATAATGCATTTATTTGATCAAAAATACAGTAAAAATTGTGAAATATTATTACAATTTAAAGTAACTGTTTTTTATGTGAATATATTTTAAACCGTAATTTATTCCTGTGATCAAAGCTGTATTTTCAGCATCATTACTCCAGTCTTCAGTGTCAAGTCAAGTCAAGTATATTTGTATAGCGCTTTTCACAATACAGATTGTATCAAAGCAGCTTCACAGTATTAAATTAAAATAATACAACAAAGTTTGTTTCAAGAGGAATTTATTGATTGATAAAATTAAATTAAATATCCCCAAAATATCCCCAACTGAGCAAGCCAAAGGCAACAGTGGCAAGGAACCGAAAAACTCCATCAAGTGACCTAATGGTGTCCTAAAACTCCATCAGGTGACCTAATGGAGAAAAAAAATAACCTTGGGAGAACCCAGGCTCAGTCGGGGGCCAGTTCTCCTCTGGCATTTATGAGCTAGAGGCCGGATTGTAGTTTGAACTGTAGGATTATATGAATGCCTGGCTGAAGAGATGCGACTTTAATCTAGTTTTAAACTGGGAGAGCGAGTCTGAGCAACGAACAGTATCAGGAAGACTATTCCAGAGTTTTGGAGCCAATTGTGAAAATGCTCTCCCTCCTTTGGTGGTTCTGGATATCCTAGGTATGACCAAAAGCCTTGAATTTAGTGATCTTAAAGAGCGCGATGGATTATAGGGTGATAGAAGATCCGTTAAATAGACTGGAGCTAAGCCGTTTAGGGCTTTATAAGTCAGTAGCAATACCTTGTAATTAATATGGAACTTTATAGGTAACCAATGCAGTGATGATAAAATTGGTGTTATATGATCATATTTTCTTGATCTCGTAAGAACTCTAGCGGCGGCATTTTGGACTAACTGTAGCTTGTTTATTGAGGATGCAGGACAACCAGCTAGTAAAGCATTACAGTAATCCAGTCTCGAGGTCATGAATGCATGAACTAACTTTTCTGCATCAGAAACTGATAGCATATTACGTAGCTTAGCAATGTTTCTAAGGTGGAAAAAGGCTGTTTTTGTAACATATGAAATATGATTTTCAAAAGACAGGTTGCAATCGAGTATAACACCCAGGTCTTTTACTGTAGAGGATAAAGTAACAGGACATCCTACGATGTTAAAGTTGTATTGTGCGAGGTTTTGTGGGCGGTTTTTTGAACCGATAAGTATTACCTCTGTCTTGTCTGGATTTAATAAAAGAAAATTACGCGTCATCCAATCTTTTATATCTTTAACACACTCTGTCAATTTGGAAAATTTAGCGTTTTCATCTGGCCGTGATCACAGTGTCACATGATCCTTCAGAAATCATTCTAATATGATGATCTGATGCTCAAGAAACATTTCTGATTATTATCAGTGTTAAAAACAGCTTCATGTTTTTGTGGAAACTGTGATACATTTTTTCCAGGGTTCTTTGATGAGTAGAAAGTTCAAAAGAACAGCATTTATGTAACTTTTGTAATATTATAAATGTCTTACTGTCACTTTTGATGCATTCTTGCTGAATAAAAGTATGTCTCTCTCTCTCTCTCTCTTTATCTATCTATATCTATATATAAATATCCCCAAACGTTTGAATGGTAGTGTAGGAGACAAACAGTCAAGGCTAAACGGTGGCAAACATGCAACAAGAAAACCCGAGATTACGCAAAAAAATTTATAATGTAAAAATCCCATTTGATTATTCAAAAAGCGTTGCTTCAAAAAATTCCAAGCAGAAGCATGTTTGACAGGGTGCCATCATCTCTGAGAGCACAGATTGATGTTTGAAGAGTAGATCATATGCCAGTGAAACAAAAAGTAGGCGTTAAATAACGAGTCATTCTAGAAGTGAAGAGTTCAGCTAGTTCTGGTTCTGCAAGACTCAAATGACTGTCTGTGAAAGTAAAAGGGCACCGCAAACGCAGGGCTTGGATTCAACAAAACAATTCTTATGAACAAAATTCCTCTTTACTGCTATTTTCTAACTTACGAGAAAAGGAAATGTTTGGGGGAATAGTACAAAATGTTCTAATATATAGACAAAACTTAAGAAGAATTTGAATTCCTGAAAATAATTTACTTTAAAAACATCGTAAGTCACATCTTAAAGTTAGGGTATCCTCCATTGTCTTCAGTTTTCTTCTTAAAAAAAAAAAAAGAAAAAAAAAGTACTTATTATGTACTTATTTAAACAACTTTTTCATTTTCAAGAACTGCACTCACTCTTAAAAAATAAAGGTTCTTTATTTTGGCATAGTAGGTTCCAAGAAGAATTTTTTACATCCATGGAATCTTTCCATTCCACAAAAGGTTCTTTAGAGTGAAAAAGATTCTTAAGATTATTAAAATGTTCTTTTAAGAACTGCTTGGGAAACCAAAAATGGTTCTAATGGCATCACCTTTATTTTTGAAGGTTCAAAACTTCTTTCTTAAAGGGGTAGTTCACCCAAAAATGAGTTGTTCCAAACCTGTGTGAGTTTCTTTCTTCTATTTTGATAGTTTCTATTTCTATTATTTGTTGTATTTCTACTACGGAGATCAATGGGGTCCAACAACTCTTTAGTTCTTTGTTCTTCAAAAAATCTTCCTGTGTTCAGCAGAAGGAAGAAACTCATACAGGTTTGTGGGTGAGCAAATAATGACAGAATTTAAATTATTAGGTGAACTATCCCTTTAATAAGACTTTCAGATGTCAGAAGAAATAGCATTCGAATGATCGAAATGTTTCCAAAAACTTCCCAACACTCTCAACAGCAGCAACTTACCTTTAAAGGGACAGTTCACCCAAAAATTTAAATTCTGTCAGTAAAAATTGTACGCAAAACCCCCCCAAAATAACGACTTTATTCAACTCTTTAGCGCCGGTACCGGCTGGACGTACAACCCAGAAGCGCTGCGCTGTTACACTACGTGAACTCACTCAGAGAAACACAGAAGAACATGAAGAGTTGAATAAAGTCGTTATTTTTGGGGGGTTTTGCGCACAAAAAGTATTCTCGTTGCTTGATAAACTTAAGGTTGAGCCACTGTAGTCACTTGGACTATTTTAACGATGTCTTTACTAACTTTTCTGGGCCGGAAAGTTTAAATTACAGAGAAGCCTATGGAGGAGTGAGACAGCTCTCAGATCTCATCAAAAATATCTTAATTTGTGTTCCGAAGATGAACGAAAGTCTTACGGGGTTGGAGCAACATGAGGGCGAGTAAATACTGACAGAATTTTCATTATAAGTTGAACTGTCCCTTTAAGAAGATTTTCAGATGTCGTACGAAATAGCATTCGAATGATCGATATGTTCCCCAACACTCTCAACAACATTAGCAACTAACCTTTAAGCACGACGGGGTCCTTCCCTTCCCTCCTCAGCGACTCCAGAACCACATGCAGGGCCTGCGAGGGCGTCAACCGGCCCGGATCCACCGTGCTTTCATCGTACACCACCAACTCTTTCGAAAAAATCCCTTTGAAGGAGTCCTTGCTGTGCCGGCAGGAGATGAGATCCAGCACCGTGATCTTTCCCTGCTGGAGCCGTCGACGACTGATCTTATCCGAGCAGTTGATGTGCACGGCGCCTCGGATGTGGCTCTTGTTGAACTCCGTGAACGGTCGGCAGTCGATGATGACGGGAACCGGGCCGATCGGGTGTCCCAGCGGGCATTGCGTGAGCTTCTTAGCGAGTTCGTTAGGGTGGATGACCCGCATGCCTCCCCTAATCAAGCTTGAGGTGAGACTCGGCGCACTCCCGTGTCCCACCGGCACGTGAACGCCATATCCGACGCCAGAGTTTAAGTTAGGACTGCTGGCGCTGACCCGAACGTCTTTCTCGTAGGTGGTCACGGTGCAACAGCTGGCACTGCTGCATCCACACGTCAGCGAGCGCGTGGAGCCGCTGGACGAGGGCATATACGAAAGCTTGGTGTCCTGGATCTTCACCTCGATGGCTTCTTCCAGGGAGCTGGTGTCCCGGCGCAGTCCGAGGTCCTGAGGGCGTAAAGGCCTTGGCAGCGCCACCACAATCCTGTCGTCTAGAGGAGACGGAGGCATGGAGAGACCACGGAGAACTCAGACGACCAGACGATCTGAGGAACACAACACAGATCAGATGCATCGTCGTGGGACGGACATTCTGGACTAGGGGGGTTGAAACTTACTTTTTCACTCACAGGCCAATTTGGCTACTACATTTTTAAGTTACCGGCCACTTCAGAACTTCTACTACCCCAAAATAAGAAAGTAAAAGAAAAAAAGAAGATGAAATAACCCAGATTAACTACGTCACATCTTATATATAATGTGTGTACATATATGTGTGTGTATATGTATGTATGTATGTATGTATGTTTGTGTATATATATATAGAGAGAGAGATAGAGAGAGAGACAGAGAGAGAGAGACAGAGAGAGAGAGAGAGCGCGAGAGAGTGACAGAGAGAGAGAGAGAGAGAGAGAGAGAGAGAGAGAGAGACAGAGAGAGAGAGAGAGAGAGAGGCTTTA
This sequence comes from Leuciscus idus, assembly GCA_021554675.1. Lineage (NCBI taxonomy): Eukaryota > Metazoa > Chordata > Actinopteri > Cypriniformes > Leuciscidae > Leuciscus > Leuciscus idus. Next base: position 34,335,978 of record CM038638.1, on the reverse strand, counting down.
TATATTTAAAAAATATATCAAATTTGGATTTCATTTTGGATTTATTTCTTATTCAAACTAAATTCTGTCATCCATCTCCTCCCTTCCTGTTTCATCCTCATCACCAAAATTGTATTTTAGGTGGACAGATCATTACAGGACAAAGAACATTTAAAATATATATATATATTTTTTTAAAGTAGGATGTAAAATAACAAAGTCTTTTCTTTAAATCAAATGTTTTTTAATCTTTGCTACTGCTTCAATGCAAATGAACAAGCGCGCCGTTATTGTTTGTATAGTGACGGGCATGTTCAAGTAAGCCAGATATTAGCAGATTCTGCGCAATACGCTGTATTTAATATATCATAATGACTTAATTTGGCTTACATGAACTTCCCCAGCAAAGTGAGTGAACATAAGTAACCCGGCGGGTGTTAATATTAAACCTTGGGTGTAACGAGACCCTCATGTCACGATTCGATACATATCACGATACGATATTATTGCAATACTCCGACAGACATATGATAAAAGGTTAACAAAAAAAGTACTGTTGATTAAAATCATAAATTTGGTGTTACATTGCGGGTGTAAATGAATAGGCTTGCGGCGCCGATAGCCTCGTGGTTAGCGCCGATATATATACGTCTTTGGCGACCAGAGTTCGACTCCCAGCTCGAGGTCCTTTGCCGATCCCGTTCCCCTCGCTTTCCTGTCAAAAATCTCTACTGTCCTATACAGTAAAGGCACAAAAACATAACTAAAAAATAAATAAATAATTAATAGGCTTGGACTTGGTGCTGGAAACCCAATGCACGTCCTGAAACGTGACACCAGAATAAAAATATTCATGATTCTGAAGCTGAAAATACAGAATTATTTTAGACGAACATGCTTGCACTCTTTCACTGACTAGATATATTTAAAATAATGTAGGCCACTTTTTACTGGTAACAGACATTTGCCATTATCAGGACCCACAAATATTCCCCCATAGCATTATTATGCATTATATTGAACATTATATATAGTAGTTTAATGTAGTACTGACACTAAATCTCTAAAAACTAGAATTTTTCCCTCACACAGATTTTATTTTATTTTGGATGAATTATCCACGATACATATTGTTGTATTTTTGTATTGCGATATATTGTTACACCCCTATAGTCTGTCCTCATCAGGCCCGCCTGAACCTGCACTGATTTATAGGGGAAACCTACAGAACGGCTGTCAAGAGTTTTACACTTAAATGACCTGAAATACTGACAGGAGACGTGCAGAACTTTTGAGAATGACGTATTGCACTGAAATCTACATGTTCTGAATCTGGATCCTCAAAAGTGCATGAGACTCTCAATGTACAAGACCGAATAGCTGACCCCATTAAATTCAAAAGAGCACACACACACACAGCCCATTCCCAAACACAGCATGTGGACGTGCTGGGAATAAAATATGAAAAGCTTCTGCATCTATGGCTAGACATCATCATTATTTCATGCGGTGACAATGCATGCAATTTGCAGATCATTTTCTTTGCACAGCACAGAAGCTGTCAAGACATCACAACTACAGCCTCACACATGACTGATATGATGATAACACTGAGTAATGCACGGAAATTAAGTTTGATTTCAGGGGAAACTGGCATTTTATAAGCATCTATGTCAAATATGAGGTTTCCTACAGTTAAAAGCACATCATATATGTCTATATTATGGGTGGGACTGTGTGTACTCTTATGCTCAGCAATTCAGATAACTCTTCATAGTTAAATATTAGCATTAGACTTACATTTAGCGCGTTTCTCAGCAATGTCTTGTTTCTTCCGATGTGTTTGGTGAGTTATCGATCAGTCTGAGCCGTCCAGCCGGTACCGGCGCTAAAGACCCGCAACATTTTCCTCCCGTCCTGCTTTGCTCTCTCCTCACTGATGTAGCTGGAGTTTGTAGCGGGTCCGCACTAGTATCACTTCAGACTGACACGATCCTGAACCAATGAAGCCCCGCACTGACGATAGTCATGCGCTGATGGCCCAGAAAGAGGAGGAGCGCGAGCGGCGCGAGCGGCGCGTGCGGAAACGCAGGGTGATGTCATTGACAGCCAATCAGGAGACAGTTCGGTGAAGCCGGTTTAAAGAGCCGGGACGCGAGTGAGAATGCACTGAAATAATGATCATACGGTGTTTAAAAATAAATTAATAAAATAATTATATACATTTTATAGGGTTCAACACCTAAAGGTGAAAATTAAAATAGTCATTAAAAATAAAATACAAAAAGAGAGAAACATAAAACAGACAAATGCTAAAATGATAAAACATATAATGTTGTGGGGTCCTTTCTATGTCAACACCTTAAAAGCAAAACTTAAAATAGTCATTAAAAATAAAATACAAACAGAAAGAGAATTCGCTGTATAATTGAGCCAATCAGAAGGCAGTTTGGTCAAACTGGTCTTAAAGAGACAGGACACACGTGGGAATAAAACTGTAATAAAAATGCAATAAAACTGTAATAAAAATAGAGAGTTTGAAAATATAATAAAATATATCAGTGTAAGGTTCTTCCTTATGTTAACACTTTAAAGGCAAAAATGGTCATTAAAAATAAAATATAAAGAAAGAGAATTTACTGTATAATTTAGCCAATCAGAAAACAGTTTGGTCAAACTGGTTTTAAAGAGACAGGATGCAAGTGTGAATGCACTGAATTAATGATGATAATGTGTTTAAAAAATAAATAAATAAGTGAAATTATGATATAAATGTTGTAGGGTTTTTCCTATGTCAACACCTAAAGGCGAAAATTAAAATAGTCATTAAAAAATACAAAAAGAAAGAGAATTTACTGTACAATTTAGCCAATAAGAAGACAGTTTGGTCAAACTGGTCTTAAAGAGACAGGACACAAGTATGAATGCACTGTAAAAAAATTAAATTAAAATAAAATACAATCAAATATATCAGTGTTGTAGGGTCCTTCCTTATGTCAACACTTTAAAGGCAAAAATAGTCATTAAAAATAAAATACAAACAGTCATAAATAAACATGTCAATGACATACTGATTCTTTTCATCACTTTCATTAATTTTTCCAAAAATCATTATATTACATTATATAACACTTAGATAATGTTAATGCATCCATTTTTTATGAAACTTTGAATCAAAGTTCCAAGTATATTCCGTCCAAGTATTCATATTTAATAGCAAATAACCTTCAATAACATAAAATGACGTATGAATGAAAGTTATCATGTAGTGTTACAGGCTCTTGTGAGTTCGTATGGATCTACAGTGCAAAACAACACTGATAAGTGGACCGAGTTTGGCTCTGATTCACTCGTGTTGACTAGTGTCCATTTAAAGCCCATGACTGCTGTTCACAGTGTAGTTTATAGCAGTCGTCAGGCCTTGTAGGCGACAGTCGCTTATCTCAGAGTCCCAAATGTTAGAACATATCTTCATGGTCTAAATTACTCATCTGTGACTAATGAGATATAGTGTTATCTTTATATTAATGATCTTACAAGCAGTGCTTTAAAGGTGAGGGCTATCCTCGAACGCAGTCTAGTGTCATTTTCACCAAACAGGATCTTATTTTAAATAATAGTCTAAATTCTGCACTCATTTATTCTTTGCACTAGAAAGAATGAGGCATTTATTAGAATTTGCCATTAAAATGTGTCTTAACTTTATAAGCTCACCTCTCCTAAAAAAGCTGGTCTTGTTTTATTGCCCTGGTACGAGCATAAAATTATATTTAGATGTGTGTATGTGAGTATCAGTCAGTGGAAAAACTGGCGTCATGCGGTGTGATATTTAGAGCCCCGAAGAAGAGGAAATGAACAACCACTTCCTCTTTTGCAGAGGTGTTTTGCTCAGTCCCTTTTCACAGTCTCGTTTCTCTTCATGTTTCTCATTAGTCTCTCGTTACTGTAGTACACTCATTTGTATTTGATAATCAGCATCGTTTAAAGGCAGTACAACAAATACTGTCACGATGAATTCATTACAGCAATGCCCAAAAAAACTTTACTCACTACTGTAATTAAAAATCACATTTAAATGCGTGTAAAGTGTATACTACAGGTTAATAACTCATTCAATAATTAAGATTAAGATGTTTTTAAAATTAAGTCTCTCATGCTCCCCAAAGGCAGCATTTGTTTAATCAAAAATGCAGTAAAAACAGTAATATTGTGAAATATATGTGCTAAATATACTTATGTGCTGATTTACACAGAATTTTACATTGTTTTGTACTATCAATAGATCTGCATAATTGCAATACATTAATGTTTAACTAGACCTATAGTCATCATTAATGTGATTTTTGCATGAAAACTATGGCATTTAAAATAATAATTGTTCTAAAAATATGCTCCTTTTTCTTTATGCTAAATATAATTATATATATATATATATATATATTTAAATATATCCCGCAGAGTGCATTCAAATGGTTTAATGCAGAGCTATCCCTGATCATTTACCAGCATTGACAACCTAAAGCTTTTCTTGATGTTTGCAGTGCAATATTTGATTCAGACAGAGATAAAGTAGCCTAGTGCGTAAGATTACATTTATTTGAATGAAAGAATTATAGCATTTATTTGAATTCATTATTGAGAGATGAGAGAAGCATGTGTGAATTACCTGCATCTGTTCAGCGCCTCTCTCTATTAACAATAAAGCTCTAAGTTTACTTACTTCAAAACCAGCGATGTTCCTGCTGAGAAATATGATGTAGTGATTCAGTAGCAAAGCTATTTTAATGATAAAAGTTGTGGGGGAAAGTTGAAATGTTTGTGTGTGCTTCAATCAATAGGCTAGCTATGTTTACATCCAAAGTTGCGAATTTATCGTGCAAAACTGGAATATCGCATAAAACATTTACGAATAAAGCAGCGTTTCCATCCAGTGACCCAAAGAGAACAAAATATTCACTTTCTGATAAACTGGTGCTAAAATCACAAAGAAAAGTAGGAGAAGCCTACTTTCGGAGGCGGAGTTTGCAAAACAGCATTTCAGTTCTGTGCAACGAGATCGGCCCGCTCGTTAATCCCCTTATGAAGTCTCAAAGTCACGGTATTGTTTTTAACGCGCCTTGGGGAATTTGTTGTGTAAATGTGTTTCCATCGTAGTAAATGCGCATGTTTTCTTATCGGATTAAAAATGTTTCGACTCAAACGATGCGCATTTTTTAGAATTTTTTTTACTAATCTTGGCGTTTCCATCCTGCAGCTTTTGATGGGATATCCCAAAATACGCATAAAAATAGGTGGATGGAAACATAGCTATGAAATTAGCTAATGAAAACAGCACGAGTGACGTATGCATCCGCGCGATAGCACATTAATATAGAACGTAATTAAACTGACTTGGAACTACTTGTGCATTTACGGTTTTATTGCACACCTTCCAGCCAATCAGAATCGAGTATTCAGACAGACCATGGTATATATATATATATATATGTGTGTGTATATATATATATGTGTGTGTGTGTGTGTGTGTGTGTGTGTGTGTGTGTGTGTGTATATGTATGTATATATATATGTGTGTGTGTGTGTGTATATATATATGTGTTTGTGTGTGTATATATATGTATATGTGTGCGTGTGTGTATATATATATATGTGTGTGTATATATATATATATATATATGCGTGTGTGTGTGTGTATATGTATATATATATATATATATATATGCGTGTGTGTGTATATATATATATATGTGTGTGTGTGTGTATATCTATATATATGCGTGTGTGTGTGTGTGTGTGTGCGTGTATATATCTATATATATATGCGTGTGTGTGTGTGTGTGTGTGTGTGTGTGTGTGTGTGTGTGTGTGTGTGTGTGTGTGCATGGGCGTAGGTTTAGGGGGGGACGCTAGGTACTAGTCCCAATCAATATTTTGAGATGACAAATTTGTCCCCACCAATATTTAGCAAGCTCCTTTGAACTACTATTTGGATCTTTGCGCTGCTATTTGGATCGATTCCAACGGCCAAAACAACGACAGTACAAGAAACGCCGTAAACGTCTCGGCGGTGTATCTGACAGGCTACACGCGCGGGCCGGGACTACTTTTGTGCTTGCACTGGCAGCGAGCGGGTGGTGTGTGTGTGTGTGTGTGTGTGTGTGTGTGTGTGTGTGTGTGTGCGCGCGCGCGTCGACGACACCGACGGTAAGTTACCAGGGCTGTCTCTCTGCCACATACAAAGGCCAGAGTAAAACATTTTAATATTCCGTTTTTTGCCACTTTTTGTACTTTGTAGATAGATCAGCTATGCCACCCAAGAAGAAGAAAGGGGACATACGAAGCTTTTTCATAAAGCAGAGTGTAAGTAGGCAAAATAACTAGCCACACAAATAAACTAGCAGTAGTAGTGACTGACCAGGCTTTCAAATGCAGATTCTACTGTGGAAAATAGTATTGATTGGTGATAGTATGTGTTACCATGTTGTTACAGTTAAACCTAGCAGCAGCAATCTTTCAACTAAGGTTAAGAGTATTGATTAGGCTGTGCAGCACTGATAGACTCATAGAAGTCACGCTATCATGATAGAATGCTACGTTAGCAAGTCACTGAATGTTAATTAGCTGACCTTAACTTAGAATCTTGCAGTCAACATAAACAGTGGATCTGAGACATTTTTCGTTTCTACATTCTATTTATGTAATGTATTTGTGAGTGAGTGTAGCCTAAGAATTTAATATTTAAGAATAGAATATATCAATAGAATTTGATATAGAATAGTAGATACAATTTTAGTATTAATGGAATACTGTAATCATGGATAATAATAATAATAATAATAATAATAATAGATAATAATAATGGATTTGTTGTGTTGAATGCATACTATGATACGTGTGTATTTTATTCATTTGTTCATTATTTAATTACATATAGAAAACTCATTCCAGGGGGAGGGGGAGGGGGATGTCCCCACCAAAGCTGAGGCCAAACCTACGCCCTTGTGTGTGTGTGTGTGTGTGTGTGTGTGTGTGTGTGTGTGTGCGCGCATCTATCTATCCATCCATCCATCCATCCATCCATATATATAATTTTGTGGGACGAAATACGACCTGGATTCACTGGTTAAATCCAAATTATGCAAAATGCTCCTGATGGGCCTGCAAGAATGACTTAAAAAATTCTGACTGCAAAGTTTCTGAGGGCTACACTGAAAAACACCAGGAATGAGACATGAATCCTCCACAGAATGCAGTATTTCAGCATCATTCACTTGCATGACTCAGTTCTGTGAGAGTTCGTCTGCTTGAACAAAGCATTAACATCTTGCTCAGCATAAGTGTTCAGATGGTCATGATGAGCAACGCACGAAACCTTCTGCACATGACGAGATGCTCATCGTTTCAAACACAAACCATGGAATTATTACATCCATCTGTCTGAGTCTGAGCTCTAAATCTATTTTTATACAAGTCCACCAACTTCAGTTCATACGGACAAAAAGTGCTGTTTCTTGCCTTTCATCCATGGTTGAGTGATTTAAGAGATAGTTACTCTGAATATTAGATCTACACAATCTCTTTTGAAGATCATACAAGGAATAAAAGACTAAAGATGAAGAATAATTAAAATTACACAGTAGAAATGTTACATGTTCGGTAAAAATGTTTAATTGAGATGTCATTTTGGTGACTGCAACCATATATAAACCTTGTAAATATAATCAAACTAGTTGAAATATCAACCCTACTAGAATAAGAATTCATATTTTTGTTCTAAAAAACGTATCTTAAACTATAAATGACTTAGTCAGGTAATGTACTGTTAACTTAAAATTTTGTTTTTGATACAATTAAAACCAAGTTACTTGTGTTTACATCCTAAAACATACATACACATTTTCTGCCAAAATTAACACCATTATATATAATTTATAAATATTTATATGTATTGTTTTTATTTTAAATTAATTAAATTATATATATATATATATACAGGCTTCAGAAATGCAGCATTTGCGCTCCCTGCTGGTCACAATCAAGACTGACATCAAGTTCACTGCATTTCCATTATTTTAATTCAAAGTGAAGCTCAACATGAGCAGATACACAGCATATAAAGAAAGAGTCTTGTGTCATACATGGACAACTATAACGTTGTCTGGTACAAATCTAGAAAACATCAAAATTGTACATGTTTATTATATGTACACATGTTTATGTTTATCTTCTTTTTCATCTTTTTTTCTACATCTTCCTCTTCCGTCTCCAACTTTTCCTTCTCCATCTTCTTTTTTTTCTTCTTCTCCATCTTTTTCTTCTCCATCTTTTTCTTCTTCTCCAACCTTTTCTCCTCCTCCATCTTCATTTTACTTGGACTTCTTGGTCTTCGTCCTTTTCTTCTTTTTTTCCTTCTCCATCTTTTTCGTCTCTTCTTCCTTCTCCATGTTTACCTTCCTTTTCTTCCTCTCCCTGAATTCGCATTCCTTTGTTTTACTTTCAGATTTTCTCTTTAAGTTTGCAGCGTATCTTCTGTATTCTAAAACTGTGAACAGAAAACAAAATGTTCAGGAACTTATTAAATGTGTCAGGAATGGTCTGAACACACACAACAGACTCCACACATAAACTGAGACCCAAAGGTTTCTGTTCTGGTTCTACTGAATGGACACTGAATGGAAACTTGATCATTTTATCTTGAGGTAATCAAAAAGATAATCATGTACTTACAGTATTCCCCTAGAACCTTTAAAACGTTATCCTTGATCTGCATTAGATTGATGTTCTCCATCATGTCTATCCTGGCGAAATGGACTCTGAAGTGAAAGGAGAACCACAGCGATCGCCTGGCCTCCCATTCCTTCAATACAAACTCCTTGCGCTTTCTAAATGAGAATAAATCAACATCAGAAGAAACATTAGAGGATGATGCTTTTTAAAATGTTAATTTTTCAATATGTTGCTGTTTGAGCCTGAAAAAGGGAATTATTCAGTGTTCCTGAACTCCCTGAAACGCCTCCATTGTAGCCTTGAGTTTCTTCCGGGAACGAACACGTCACAATATTCCTCATTTAAATAATTCATACGCAGAATAAAGGGGCGGTGCCTGGTTGAGTTAGTTAGTAGTGTGTTGAAACTTGAGGTTATGGTTAGGGCCGGGACATTTCCTAAACACACTCCAGGGCTTGGAGGAAAAAAAATTTCAAACCTATTATTATTTGGTAGCACTGGAGTGACCCAGCTCCTCACCCTATATCTAAGGGATCGCCCAGCCTCCCTGTGGAGAAAGCTCATTTTGGCCGCCTGTATCCGGGATCTTGTCCTTTCGGTCATGACCCACAGCTCATGACCATAGGTGAGAGTAGGAACGTAGATTGACCGGTAAATCGAGAGCTTGCCTTGCAGCTCAGCTCCTTCTTCACCACGACAGACCGGTACATTGACCGCATTACTGCAGAAGCTGCACCGATCCGTTGGTCAATCTCTCGTTCCATCCTTCCCTCACTCGTGAAACAAGACCCCAAGATACTTGAACTCCTCCACTTGAGACAAGAACTCTCCACCAAGAGTCTTTCCGACTGAGAACCATGGCCTCGGATTTGGAGGCGCTGATTCTCATCCCAGCCGCTTCACACTGCTGCAAACCCTACCAGTGCATGCTGGAGGTCCTGGGTCTGATGGGGCCAACATGACAACATCATCCACAAAAAGCAGAGACGAAATCGTGTGGTCCCCAAACCGGACATCCTCCGGCCCCTGGGTGTGTCTAGAAAATCTGTCCAAATAAAATTATGAACCAAACCGGTGACAAAGGGCAGCCCTGCCGGAGTCCAACATGCACCGGGAACAAGTCTGACTTACTGCCGGCAATGCGAACCAAGCTCCTTCTCCGGTCGTACAGGGACCGGACAGCCCTTGGCAAAGGGCCATGGACCCCATACTCCCAGAGCACCCTCCACAGGACGCCGCGAGGGACACAGTCGAATGCCTTCTCCAAATCAACAAAGCACATGTGGATTGGTTGGGCACCCTGGAGAGGGTATAGAGCTGGTCCAGTATTCCATGACCGGGACGAAAACCGCACTGTTCGCAGCTTCTTGACTACCTCTGTGACTTCAGATTTGAGTGATGGACGAGTCCACCTCCGAGCTCTTGTCCTCTGCTTCCTCGATGTAAGACGTGTTGGTGGGATTGAGGAGATCCTCAAAGTATTCCTTCCACCGTCTGACGATATCCCCAGTTGAGGTCAACAGCTGCCCACCTCCACTGTAAACAGTGTTGGTAGGGCACTGCTTCCCTCTCCTGAGGCGCTGGACAGTTTGCCAGAATCTTTGAGGCCAACCGGTAGTCTTTCTCCATGGCCTCACCAAACTCCTCCCAGGCCCAATTTTTGGCTCCACAACCACCCGGGCTGCAGTCCGCTTGGCCTGCCGGTACCCGTCAGCTGCCTCAGGAGTAGGGGTGTGCGATATGACGATTTTTGATCGTGGACGATTAAAATGTCTCCACGATCTGCTTTTGAAGAAATATCGTAGAATCGTGCATTATATCTGTTCTGGCGCCTCTGTCCAACATACTGAACAACGCGACGTATATTCACATAAAATGTTAACGCAGCGGAACGGGACTGCAGTTCACAAAAGTTCATATTTGCATGTGCTTTAATGCCTTGTCGGTTAAACATTTAATTCGCATGCTGATGCGCTGTTCTAACGTGTGCGTTTCTCAGCGCGTACATGTGAAGCTCACATGCACTAAAAGCCTGTCTACCAGCGCCTTGATACTGGACTAAGTTATCTTTCGAGTCTTATTGTGCTTATACTGTTAAATACACACAAGGTTTACATAAACAAAGTCAGTTATGTCTAAAGTGAAAGCAAACTTGAGAAAATTGAGAGAAAATCTGCTTGTCAAATGCGTGTATATTAGACGCGTCGCGCGCAGCTCTTAAAGAGACAGTAGCAATAGTAAACACGCTGCCGCTTGTCCTTAAAGGGATAGTTCACCCAAAAATAAAAATTCTCATCATTTACTAATGTTGTTCCAAACCTGTTTTAATTTCCTTCTAATAGTTTCTAATATTTTTCTAATATTAATATTTTGAAGAATGTGGCTATCAAAACAGTATAGCTGGTCCCCATTGACTTCCATAGGAGAAAAATATACTATGGTAGTCACTGGGGTATATCAACTGTTTGGTTACCCACATTCTTCCAAATAACTTTTATTTTCAACAGAAGAAAGAAACTTATTCGAGTTTAAAACAACTTGAGAGAGTAAATTATGATAATTTGAATTTATGATAATTTGAATAAAACAACAAAATGCAAAGAGAAAAATCACTCACTGCTCTTGACTGATAACTTTAATAGTAGCTTTAATAAGTATCAATGTATAATTTATACAGTGAAGTCTGTTTTGTTTTATTTTCATATTTGTTCATTTAATTACTTTCTTCAATGCTACTGTTAAATACACCTACTGTAGCTGAAAACGTAAAGCACTGTTTAGCCTATTTAATTTGTATATTAAGTTGTGTATGTGTAATGTGTATCTTTGATCTTAATATTTAATAACAAAGAAAATAATGACAAATATATTTATCTTCGCCCCTGTCTGCCATTTTTTTATTTTGTTACCTAAGGCTTTGTTTTTAAAATATAGACATTAGATTGGCTGTAATGCTAAGTCACAAAATAGTAACATAAACCAACATAAAAAGAATCGTGATAAAATCGTTAATCGTGATTTTCCTGAAAAAAATCGTGATATGATATTTTTGCCATATCGCCCACCCCTACTCAGGAGTCCCACAAGCCAGTCAGGCCCGATAGGACTCCTCCTTCAGCTTGACAGCATGGGAAAGGGAAGCGACTCTCTCGTTCACAGGGGTAACTCCAACACATGGCGTCTGAGCAGGGGAGCTATAAGCAAACCCACACCAGCCCGCCGCCTCTCAAGATAGGCAACTCCAGAGTGGTAGAGAGTCCATCCTCTCTCAAGGAGTGTGGTTCCAGAGCCCAAGCCGTGCGTGGAGGTGATCCCGACTATCTCTAGTCAACTTCCCTAACCGGTGAGGTAACGTTCCACGTCCCTAAAGCTAGTTTCCGTGTCCAGGGATCGGGTTGTCGGGGCCACTATGCACCGTCCCCTTACGGTTCCTCCTGCAGGCGGTGAGCCCACGGGAGGGCGGCCCCACGTCGCTCCTTTGGTCTGAGCCTGGCCGGGCCCCATGGGGGGAGGCTCCAGGGTTGGGGCCCCGGCTGCGCCATGCCGGACGACGTCACGCTCCTTGTTTTTGCTTGTAACACAAAGGGTTTATGAACCGCTCTTAGTCTGACCCGTCACCTAGGACCTGTTTGCCTTGGGAGACCCTACCAGGGGCATATAGCCCCGGACAACATAGCTCCCAGGATCATTCGGGTACTCAAACCCCTCCACTACGATAAGGTGGCAGTTCAAGAAGGGGGTGGATGAGATATATATCATTAATGTGTTGATTTTAATAAAGACACAGAACTCTCATTTCATGGTAAAACACAATGAACGTGCGTCACTCTAATACTTTCCCTTTTAACAACCACGTAAAACTCTTCATGGAAAACCAATCAAGAATAACATGCCTTGAGCGCCTTCTATAAACTTTCCAGGGCCTTGAATTTCTTCTTCTTCTTCAGATTCACAAACTTTCAAGGATTTCAAGGACCCGTGGGAAATAATTCAGGTGAACCACTGATTCAATAACTCATTCATAAAGAGAGCCGTTAACTTAATTCCTGAATGAATCTGTCGTTTGAACGAATCGAAAGAATGAATGATTCAATGACTTACTCATTTTAGACATTTACTGCCACCTATTGCCAGTTTTAGTTTCTTATTTAGAGTATTATTGATTTAAAAATAATAATAAAAAACATTAAAGGTATATATTTTTTCTAAAGCTACTTTTAGTAATGTATATTAGATGCTTTTCTCATTTACCAAAACTTACTTCTGTTTGAGTAACTTTATAATATTCAGAAGACAGGACCAAGCCTTCGTGTCACATTTCCAACTGGAAAACTCCAGAAGGTCCATTGAAACGGTGAGAGCTTCTTCTAGATCGCTCATGAGACCTGAAAAAAACCCCCAAAAACAACCATAAACTGATTTAAATCAAAGCTGTTTTACATTACAGTTACTGGTGGGTGATGAAACTAGCAAATAAAACCCTCAAGCAACCCAGAAATGTCTAGTTTTCATACGTACTGGTGCCCAGCAGGAGAGAGCAGAGATCCAGCATCAGCTCATGACTCGGGACTAAAGAGTGCAGAATCTGAGCAAAAGAAAACAGAATAAATTAATCATTTTGAAACTTTATTAACTTTATATCTGATTGGCAGAACCATTTCATACCCTTAATGAACCGATGAGTCTGTCATCTGGGGCATTGTGTCTCTTGAGGAACTGGTACAGGTACACATGAGCATTGGGATTGATTGGAAATTCCTTGTTGTAAGCGTAATTCTTCAGAATCTGCAGTGCGCCGTCCTCATCGTTGTAAAACTCCAGCATCTGCAGCGGATGATACATATAGACAGCATTAGATAATGCAAAGACAACTTAATCAATCCAAACCTGCACGAGTTACTGTCTTACTTTCTGTTTACAAGTTTGGGGTCAGTCAATTTTTTTTTATAAAGAATACTTTTATTCAGCAACGACACAATAAACGGATCAAGTGACAACAAAGACATTTATAATGTTACAAAATATTTCTATTTCAAATGTATATCAAATAAATGAATATTAGAATGATTTATAAAGGATCATGTGACACTCAAGACTGGAGAAATTATGCTGAAAATCCAGCTTTGTTCACAGGAATAAATTACATTTTACAATATATCCATAGAGTTATTTTAAATTGTAATAATATTTAGCTGTTTTTACTGTATTTGATCAAATAAAAAAGAGAGAAAAAAATCCCAAACGTATGTACATCGTGAAGAAATAGAAGCAAATAACATTAAAATAGTCCATATGATTTGTGGATTATATTACAAGTCTTCTAAATAATATAATAGCTTTGTGTAACAAATAGACTGAAATGTAAGCTGTTATGCACTCACAAAATCTAATTTTTGCATTTACATTTAATTAAAATACAACTTATTTCAGTCTGTTTCGCACACAAAAATACATCACATGGCCTAAGAAGACTAGGAATATATTGTTTATTTTTATGAAGCATTTTTGGAGCTTGTTTGATTGTACAATGCTTTGTGAAGATTCTTCAAACAAATCTGCTTTTGTGGTCCACAGAGTTTGGGTCTAAACAAACCCTTTAAACAGAAAATCATCAAATTGCACAAGGTAAGATAGTGTCTCACATTAATGTAACTCAACACAAAAGGGTCCCAGACTCCAGGCTGACTGATGATGTCCTTCAGGGCCACAGAAGCATATCTGAAGTAGCTGTGCATCTCTTGGTTACGGCTCGCCTCATCTGATACCAGAAACATGGACAAGAATGCATTAAACTGATCAAAAGTGACAGTAAAGACATTTGTAATGTATTTCAAGTAAATGCTGTTATTTTTAACTTTCTATTCAAAGTATTTTGAAAAATTAAAAGTATCATGGTTTCCACAAAAATATGAAGCAGCACAACCATTTTCAAAAATGAAATGTTTCTTGAGCAGCAAATCAGCATATTAGAATGATTTCTGAAGAAAGAAAATAAAAAAAAAGGACCTATGATACTTTTTGACATGTTCAGCTTTCTTTAGTGTGTAATGTTGCTGTTTAAGCATGAAAAAGCTCTGCAAATTTCCAAAGCTCAAAGTCCGTCCTGTGGGAGTTATTCTCTATATTAGTGTGACTGTTTATGAACTCCATGAAACGCCTCCATGGTAGTCTTGAGTTTTCTTCAGAGAACGAACACGTCACAATATTCCTCATTTAAATAATTAATACGTAGAATAAAAGGGTGGGGCCTGGTTGAGTTTTTTAGTAGTGTTTTGAAACTCACAGTTATGGTAAGAGGTGGGACATTTCCCAAACACGTGCAAAGCACTTGACCAATCACAACACTCTGGTCCAGCCAACCAATCAGAGCACACTGTGTTTTTTGGAAGGAGGAGCTTCATAGAGACAGGAAGTAAACAGAGGGTTACTGACAGACTGGGAAGAGAGGAGCTGCAGCAATGTCAAATAATGTGTTTGAACATTCAAACAAGAAAACCTATTTTAGTAGAACCCAAAAACAAGGGTCCCCTTTAAAAATATTCATAAATTGAAAAAAAAAATCAGGAGGGAACGGAGACGTTATGTTAAAACTGACGTATTGGATTCTCGCCTGGGAGCCCAATCATCTTTGAGTGGAAACAAAACGAGCCAAGGGATATTGGCCAGTGAGATTTGCATGCAGAGCCAGTCCTACCCGGACATATGGGTATATAAGGCCGGCTCGCACTCACTCATTCATGTTTTGCTGAGGAGCCAGACAGGGATCCCAACCATTCAGCGGTGGCTCAGGGTTTTGGCAGGGGGGACGTAACGTCTCTGTTCCCTTGATCAGGGAACGAGGTTTACATCAGTAACCGAGACGTTTCCATTCAGTCAGTCATGTTCGACGTTAACATAGATATTGACATATTGGGGTTCCTATGGGAAGTGCCACAGCCACTAAATTGTTACGAGTGTTGGAGACGCAGATTCCGGCAAGCTGTAGCGGGCCCCTTTGGCAACTGCCCCCACACAGTCTTAACCTACCCAGCACCCCATGAAACCCAAGGAAAATTAGTCCTCCATACCAACAGGATGGAAGGGACAAGTCCTATCCTGGAGATGGGCATGACTGCGGTTTCTCTTATTGTGATGTTTCACGGGAAGAGTGCTTTGGTTCTCAATTGCCATTTATTTTACCGTCATGACCAGGGTTGTCAACGCTGGAAAAGCGTGCCTAATCCAATGGAAAGGGACACTACAGAGGCCACACCCTGCCGAAGGGAGGTAACGTGTGGTGGATACACATATGGACTGACCCGTGGGGCAGGGCATCTCTGCGGTTGGTTCTGTCTGGCCAGGGAGGTGGCTACTACTGACGCAGAGACAGGGCAGAGCAGAAACTCCCCAGGGTAAAACACGGGTTTACCAATAGGGAAACTGTACCGTGGAAACTACACATATGGGATTACCAAGGGGAAAATCACAGCATATGGGCATCTAGTCTAGTACAAGGGCTGACCGACCGGAGGCTCAATGCTCCCAGGCCCGCGGATTCAGGGTTTGCCGAATGGGGAACTCACCCGAAGAGCAAAGTAGGCGCTTGTATCCCCCCAATTGAGGGGAATGGCGCTGCAAGCGAGACACCAAGCCAGCCTTCCCGCACATTACCTGTTTGTACCCAACACACGGGAAGAAACCGGCTCAACCCGGAGATTGTAAAAATCTTGTGAAGCCCATAGCTCTGCAGATGTCTGCCAGAGAGGTGAGCCCCCAGAGGATTAACAAATAAACTGAAACTGGAGATGAAAGTTTCAGCCACTGAAAGCTCCCTCCACCTCTGGCCCAACCTCTGGCCCATCTCGGGTCCAACCAGAGATGGCACTCCTGGATCACCAAGGACATTGTCTGGCCGTGACTTTCGTCGCCGGGAGGCCGAGGTCAGTCGCTGTGCTCAGTTCCTGCATCAACCCTGGCTCAGAACTACCTTTGTACAGCTCGTTGAGAGCTTTTGCCTGACGGACCTGCTGGATGGCCACGGCATGCAGGGCAGAGGCGGCCTGTCCAGCGGCACTGTAAGCCTTAGCAACCAGGGCTGCTGTCATCTTACAGGGCTTGGACGGGAGATGCGGGCGATTCCGCCAGGTGGCAGCACTTTGCGGGAATAAAATCTCTGCAACTGGGCAGTGAGAATGGAGGAGGCTGCAGAGCGGCTTTGGGCATTAAAAGGTGCCTTCCACGACTTCTGAACCTCCTCATGAATTTTTGGGAATAAAGGCACTGGGGTGGTAGGCAGCTGTGAACCCTGGGCCGCACCCAGGGAACCAATCATCCAATTGCGAGCGCTCGAGGCAGGTGGAAGGTTCCCCTCTCCGATGCAGCGACTGACATCTGATCTCACTATGACTAGTATCCAAAGAGTCTGTTTTTAAATCTAATTTGAAAACCGGCCTCTTTTCACAGGCTTACAACTGATTTAGATTTAGATATTTATCCTGTTGTACAGAACACTTGCCGACTACTGTTGCTTTTATTGAACTATATAAATAAAAGTTGATTGATTTGATTGCTCTTCATCCGGAGCACTGAATGACACACAAGGTCCCCCACGAGAGGGACCTGCGGCATCACTCGGCGGCAGGCGCGCAAGAGTAGGAGGTCCATGGGGACTTGCCCGGTGGAAGAGATCCCAATGTAACCCCAAGGTCTCCCAAAGTGTTAACCAGACCCACGGCTCTGCTAAGAGAAGCGGCAGCGGGCTGGGTAACAACAGAGGGGACTTGTACCTTAGCAAAGGAGAGTTGCGACTGCAATGCCAACATGGTCATGCTCTCACAGTGAGATCATAAACCACCCACTGACACTTTCTCAGCATGCTCTCGGCCCAGACATGCGAGACGGCGATCGTGGCCGTCAGAAGCCAGGAAACAACCGCATCCAGAAACACGGACAGAAGGACATCTTTAAAAAGAAATGAGTACGCTGTGCGTATTTGGCTGCCGCTTCACACCGGGGCTGTTTGACTGTTTTGGTCTTGTCTTCTTATTTAAAATGTGTTTTTTACACTTATAAAAATGGACTTTTAAGTGTCTAACTGATGGACTTGAACTGCGATTGGATCATCTGTGGTGTTTGATGTGTATATTGTTGTTTCTTGTATTTGTCCTGTTTTTTTATGTATTTGTTTATTAATTGTAAAGCGCTTTGAGCTTGGGAAAAGCACTATATAAATTAAACTTATTATTATTAACCGTGCAATGCTCTTTCAGGAGGGTATCACCACTGGATGCACCCTCATGCCGACAGGAGAGATCTCCTCTTGAACAGCTCTTTTAAAATGGAAATTTTGCTCTTTCTGCAATGAGAAAACAGCTTTTGTCAAAGGATAACTGGAAGAGAGGGATTGCCGTACAAGCCCACTTGGCTCGGAAGGAAAGTATGAATGAATGAGCACGAGCCGTATATACCCGTATTTCCGGGTAAGAGTGGTTCGGCATGCAAATCTCATTGGCCAAATCCACTGGCTCATTTTGTTTCCACTCAAAGGTAGCCATAACCTAGTATGTCAGTATCAACGTAACATTGAACGTGACTGATTGAATGGGAACACTTGTTTCATCATTAAATATAGATGCTAGGAAGACAAATTTTTTATAGTCAGTTAATTGTTTCACATAACTCAGATAAAATATCTTCCTACCGGTTCCAGCTGTAGAAGACTTCTTCTCACACCAGTTCAAGTAATCTAGGAAACCGCTGTACGCACGGATGAGTTTTTTGGTGTCACCCTGAGCAATCGAGAAGTTGCCATATCTCCAGCTCTCTCCGACGGACAGCTGCCGCTTGGCTTCTTCCATCTGCCCGTTCAGTAGGAGATGAAAGCAATGCTCCAAACAGATCTACAACATTCACATGACATTATGATTAAAATGCACGCCTTGAATGCAGTGTAAATGTTGTAAAGGGAAGGTTTGGGCTTCTTAATGCAATGCATACCTTTGGGAAGTTTTTGACTCCATTGTTTTTCAACTGTTCATATACAGCATTGAAATCATCAGCGGTGGCGTTAGGGAGATGACGCAGAATTTCTGTGCCTATTCTCCATGTGATCTGATGGACAGAATTATGCAGTCAGCAGAGAAACACATCATCCGTACAGTAGCAAACACACACACACAACAGCAACAAAAACAAAATAGGAGGATCCAACAGGAAAATACAAACAAACAAGTCATGCCAAAACTGATTTCATGGTTTTATCATAAGAAAAATGCATCGCCTAAAAAAAGCAAGTACACATCCAATTCCTTTATACTTACAAAACAATATATTTTTTTACATTTGTATTTAATTAAATAATATCGAACAAAAACTGGTAACAACCCACTTCTATTAACTTTGCAAGCTCATAATATGGCAAAGGATGACTAAATAAACCAATAAAAGAAAACATTCATTTCAACCAATCAAAAATATAATTCACCACTATTAGTTAAACTTCGGCAGGTTTCATGTTGTTTTATTTATTTCAATGATTTTGTATTTTTCTATGAAACCATTAAAACACCAGACATTTATATCCAAAGACATTTTTAACATTCCTTTAAAAAAGACAAGATACTCCAGTCAGAAATAAGTTAAACAACATTTTTTTAACAATAATCTTCATGGGATTAGTCAATTAATCAATCTTTCCATCTGTCTATCATCTATTCATCTAACTATAACCTGGGCACTAACTTCAAACCATCAACAATATGATTCACAATTATTAGTGGGTTAACTTCAATTTAAAACATGCCAAGTGAAAAAAATTGTTTGCAGGCCATGAGGAATTAATTAAATCTGTTTGTTGCTTAAAAGCAACATTATGTGACAGGCTACGGGTGCAATGAACAGTGTCACAATAGGGTCATTCAGTGTCAAATCAACCTGAGGTCCCAGGCTAAAAACTTTGAAGAAGAAAGCCAAAATATTAAAGGGGTGGTATAATGCCCTTTTCACAAGATGTAAAATATATCTATGATGTCCCCAGAGTGTGTGTGTGAAGTTTTAGCGCAAAATACCCCACAGATATTTTTATATAGCAAGTTAAAGTTGTCACTTTTTGAGGGTTTGCAAAAACGCACCGTTTTGTGCCTGGCCCTTTAAATGCAAATGAGCTGCTGCAGAGGGCGGGGTTTCAAGAGCTCGTGTCTGTTAGCAGCTGCTGTTACCTCACGCAGACACACTAAAATGACAGAAACTGTTCTGCCTTTAATGTTAAACGGAGTCAGATAAGGATGGAGAGACTCAAGAAGAAGTGACAACATGTAGAATGCAACAGGACGTCTCTGAATGGTTAGTTGATGAATTTATGTTGCTGATGTGGAGTTAACTATCTTCAATTAGGATATTCTGTCATGATAAATCTATAAATTGCTCATATAGGAACTGTTGTGAGATGCACACAGAGTGACTTTCTATTGCATGTGAAAAGATGGATGCTAAAGTTTGAGCTGACTCACAAATGTACTCTTATACAACAACTTTTCCTCTTCTCAACATGGACTGCGTGTTCCCGGGGGCGGGGTTTATGTAAATTCTAGGGTTAGTGATGTCACTAACCCGAGAGGAATGTCGTGTAGTCCCAACCAGCCGTTTGTTGTAGTCGTTTTCTTTAAAAGCAAATATCTCCCTTTGCTTTGAACTTTGAGCGTTGTAACTTTGCAGATGTTGTTTATGCTCAAACAGCAACATTACACACTAACTAAAGTTAGAAAAGTGAAATCACACTCAACCACCCCTTTAAATGTCATTATGAGTAATTCACTATTTTGAAGAGGGGGTCAAAATTAAAATTTTCACATGAGATTTGGAGCCAAATTACAGGGGGGTAAAAATGACTTTAGAAAGTTTGCAGCATCATTACTTATAATGCAACAAAGATTGTAAAGGTAAACAGATTTAAATAATATCTCTATGTATAAATAAAGTAATGATGATGCCATCTTTCTAAAGTAATTTTTTACCCCGCCTATAATTTGGCTCCAAATCTCAAGTGAAAATGTTCATTTTCACCCCCTCTTCAAAATAGTGGATTATTCAGTAAATATACAGACATAACATTTGATATTTTGGGTTTCATCACTTTATGTTTGTCTTTATTCAGAGAAAATATGAACAAAATAAAACATTTGAACTGGGAAAGTTTCCGAAATTTGGTTGATTTGACATGAAATGACACAATAGAGACAATACATATGTAAAGTTTCATCAAAGCAAGAAAACTGAATTAAACATTTTAATATTGATTTCATAACATGTCTCTAAGCCGCTTATAAGTCGACTTGACAGAGTTTAAAGGGCTGTTGTACCTCAGAAGCCGTTGGATGCACTTTAATGCTATTCCTGGCCTCCAGTGCCTGAATGTAAGAGTTGTAATAAAGCGCAGCCTCCTGCCAGTTATGAAGCAGCATCGCATCTCTGATCCGCTTCAGACACTTTCTGTTCGACTTCAGGAAGAAGATCTCTGTGTGAACACCTGCGCAATACAAAACAAATCAATGGGATTGAGCTGCTTTTACCACACAAACAACAAGTTAATATGATATCTCCAGAACATCACCTTTGTCGTTCTTATAAAAGTGTAAGTTAACGGGCGATTCAAGCAGTTCCCGATGTATCCTTTCATCCTCTGAAAAATCACTAGCCTCTGTATCATCCATGGCTCACTGCTTTACGGAGACTTGCTTTCCTCTTGGCCGTATTATGAAGACTGTGAAAACAAGTAATTATCCTTTTCCGTACGACTCAACACGTGGACGTGTGAACAGAACTGTTTCTCATCAAAACAAACAGTGCGCGTGACCGGCCGACAGCGCCACCTGCCGCACGGGCGGACAATAACACAGAGAACGCGCAGGCTGGTTAATCGATTAAAGAAGTTGCTCTTTCGATGAGTGCAATATTTTTAGCTTGTATGAAAACAGATTTTTCAAGTGAAATATAGAAGCATATTGTTTGTACCTTGTATTATTGAGTAATAAATCTATTTATCTATCCATCTATCTATCTATCTTATTCTGAATCTGAAGGATTAAAGTCTCTGAGCTCTACATTGAAAAACAACAGGAATGAGACATGAATCCAGAATTCAGTATTTCAGCATCATTACCCTTGCATGATTATTTACTAATAATTTAACGGCCCAGAGTCAATTATTCCGCTTTTACTATAGTCACCACCACACCGCTAAACATTGTTCAGATGATGTATTTCAAGACATAACGCTCTTGTGTGTGGGACTCATTTCTGATTTCAGCTTAACTGGTTTGCACCCAGTGGGATTCATTTTTTTATAGAAAGATTAAAAATACGGGAAAATATTTAAACGGGATGATAGCGGGATACGGATAGCAAGGTAAAATACGGGAGAATCCCGGGAAAAATGGGAGGGTTGACAGGTATGGTTTTAGGGAGGGTCTGTGCGTCACAGTGTTCGGCAGCAGCATCTCTAATACTAATAGCGAAACTGTAAGTTTATCTGCTTCAAGAACAGGGCCGTTATAAGCTGATTTCACGCAGCCGCCATTTTGAAATCGAAAGTGAGGCTCCGGTGGGAAGAACCCCGGAAGTAAAGATAAACAACAATGCCTTGGATTACCAACCTGAAGCTGCTGCCGCGATTTACACTATTGGATGTTAATATCCAATGATATGTATATAGTTCATTCCTGCTTCTTTTTTTACATTCTGAATTATATATAAAAAAATATTTTATTTATAAATGAATTTCACTGTATATAGTCTAAAGTATGAAAGAAATGTTTGTACATTTTTAGAATTGACACAACATCATTAAACACAACAATACGCTATCACATTCACGACTCTCCTGTGATTAAACGCGACACTTCCGGTTTTCTTCCCACCGGAGCCTCGCTTTCGATTTCAAAATAACGGCTGTGTGAAATCAGCGTATTCCCTCGCTAGTGAGAAATGTCATTAAGCTTTACGTTGCTAAACTATTTTACTGATAAAATCATCAGAGCAGCGCTGACAACAAGATCTGTGCCAGTGTGTGTCCGTACTGTGTGTGTGTGTTTGAACGGGAGAGAATAAGTGCATTCTGTACATAATAAAACGTTATTTTGTGGCAAAAACATGGAAATAGTAAATTTTATCCTATTGTTTACTATTTATTTGCTTGGACAGAGTCATTGTGGGTTTTGGTTCTTCTGCTGTTGTCGGCTGTAAGGACGTTTTAAATCACTGAAATCATTTGGCGAAGTGATATAGAACTGTAACGCGGTCAAAACCTGCCTGGAACTACTTTATCTGTGTTTCCCTGAAAATAATCGCACACCTTAGAACATTCGTCAACCAATCAGGTTCAAGCATTCAACAGCCCCGTAGTATTTATCTATTTATAAAACAGGTTTGGAGAGGAATGATGAGTGCAGGAGCTACGGTACCAGTTTGTACAGGTAAAGCATCTATGTGCATACAGTAACTACTTCACAACAACATTTTAGTGATCTATAGAACAGCAAGCATGACCTGTACACATTTTCAATGGCCGTAGAAGAGAAAGAACATGTAATACGTGTAACTGTATCTTGTCTAAAACATAAATGCATGTAATTCATAAAACTAATTTTGTGTGTTCTGAGTTATAGCGTATAATGGAATTGGAGTGGAGTAAACCATCTCACAACATGATGTTCGTGGATGAGGCTCTGGCTTCAACCGGAGTAAAATCAGAAGAGTCATCGTCACAGAACTACTGTTGATTTGCCAGGGAATATCCCTGTGTGTGCTAACTCATATTCCCCTTACAGGGCCATAAAACTTACAGACCCTCTACAGGGATCTCAGTTTCCAGATGATGTGGTCATTTGGGATAATGTGAGACATTGTAATGTAATTGTAAAAAAAAAAATGTTTTATGTATATATGCCACACAGAAGAAGTGCAGGCTTGAGCATTTTCAATACAGTAACTGCAGCCATAGTTTACATCGGGCAATACTGACGGATGACACCGTTATATTGACAAAATGACTGAACATTTTGACTATGTTGTGACTAATGAAACACGGACTTGTCATTCTGATGGAACTGATCTGTTCATTTACATAAATACTTGCATTTGAAAGATGAACTAAAGATTTTGAGTTACTGGCTTTTGCCGGTAATCCATTGTGTGCAAATGTTTGTTTGTAGGAATTGTTTTGAAAAATGCACTAAGGATGACTCTAGAAATGTACCAAAGTGAATGAGAAAAACTGTAATTCAACGTGAAGCTCAACATGAGCAGATTCACAGTATCTAAAGAAGGAGTCTTGAGTCATACATGGACAACTAAAACGTTGTCTGGTATAAATCTAGAAAAATCTCAATTTTACATGTTTATTATACAATTTATTTAGAATTCCTGGTCTTCTTTTTCATATTTTATTCCACATCTTCCTCTTCCGTCTCCATCAACTTTTCCTTCTCCATCTTTTTCTTCTTCTCCAACCTTTTCTTCTCCTTCATCTTTTTCTTCTTCTCCAAACTTTTCTTCTCCTTCATCTTTTTCTTCTTCTCCATCCTTTTCTTCTCCATCTTTTTCTTCTTCTCCAACCCTTTCTTCTCCTTCTTCTCCAACCCCTTCTTCTCCAACCCTTTCTTCTCCAACCCTTTCTTCTCCAACCCTTTCTTCTCCAACCCTTTCTTCTCCAACCCTTTCTTCTCCAACCCTTTCTTCTCCTTCTCCATCTTTTTCTTCTTCTCCAACCTTTTCTTCTCCTTCTCCATCTTTTTCTTCTCCTTCTCCATCTTTTTCTTCTCCTCCATCTTTTCCTTCCTCCTTTTCTTCACCGCCTCCCTGAATGGGCATTCATCTGTTTTACTTTCAGCTATTCTCTTTAAGTTTGCAGCGTATCTTTTGTATTCTAAAACTGTGAACAGAAAACAAAATGTTCAGGAACTTATTAAATATGTCAGTCAAAAGACAAAACAGGTTTTAATTCATCATCATTTTATCTGGAAAAGGATAATCATGTACTCACAGCGTTCACCTAGAACCTTTAAAACGTCACTCTTGATCTGCAGAAGATTGACGTTCTCCACCATGTCTTTCCTGGCGAAATGGATTCTGAAGTGAAAGGAGAACCACAGCGGTCGCCTGGCCTCCCATTCCTTCAATACAAACTCCTTGCGCTTTCTAAATGAGTACAAATCAACATCAGAAGAAACATTAGAGAGGATGATGCTCTTTCACATGTTCATCTTTCAATAGTGTGTAAATACTCTTCTGTATCTTTAATGCTGTGGGCCTAATTTTCTGCCAGGGCTCCTGAACATCTTGTTGAGATACATGGCATCATGGATTCGATCAAACACCAACAGACCTGACAGCCTGTGCTAGAAATCTTATAATGGGCAATGTTTGGATCTTCCAACAGGACAGTGATCCAAAAACAAACATCAAAATCAAAACAAAAATGTGTCACTGAGCACAAAACCAAGCATCTGCAATGGCCATCCCAGTCCCTGACCTGAACCCTATAGAAAATGAGTGGGCTGAACTGAAGAGAAGCAGCGCCAACATGGATCTGGGAATCTGAAGGATCTGGAGAGATTCTGTATGGAGGAATGGTCTATGATCTCTTGTCAGGTGTTCTCCAAACTCATCAGGCATTCTAGGAGAAGACTCAGAGCTGTTGTGTTGGCAAAAGGAGGTTGCAAAAAGTATTTAAAGGTGCTCTAAGTAACTTTTTTACCTTAACTGAACAGCTTCGGAGTCATTAGAATGGTTATATTACTTATTTCGGGTTGAATGGTGGTCGTTTCGCACCCCCCTGCTACCCGTGAGCGGAAAATCCGCACTTGCAACTTTGAGCTGGCGGGCCGCCGCGTCAGGAAGTATCGCGTGATATCAGGTCTCGCGATGTAAACAATTGCTTTACGGCCAAAAGAAATCTGCTAAAATGCTGTCATTATTACGCTCCCTCACGCTGTCCGAACCTGAATGAGAGACGTTTGAAAGAATGTCCCATCTGCTTTGATGTCGTTGATCTACTAGCCTCTGGTGTCTGAGAATCGCCAACGAGTTTTTACAACAGTGTTGTCAAATATCTATTCCGAAGCTGTGGGGGGAGCTCTAGAGAGAAACCTGCGAGCAAAAAGCGAGAATACAGCGAAGAAATCCCGAAACTACTGAGCCCTGCTTTAATAAAAGGGGGCAAATAATTGTTCCCAACGCGTTTTGGAGAAAAACATTTATTTCATAATGTGATTTTCATCAATCTTTCAACAATGCAATTTTGACCCAAATCGACTTATTTTTTATTAGTACATAAACAGCAACTTACTTCCGTTTGAGTAACTTTATAATGTTCAGAAGACACGACCATCCCTTCATGTCACTTTTCCAACTGGAAAACTCCAGAAGGTCCATTGAAACGGTGAGAGCTTCTTCTAGATCGCTCATGAGTCCTGGAAAAAAGCTGTTTACTTTATACATTTCAGTTACTGGTGGATGATGAATCTAACAAATAAACCCAACAGACTTACAGTGGAGGATGATCCCGAGAAACCCAGAACATCCTTATAACCACACAGCAACATGCTAAAAACCAATCAGAAATGTCTAGTTTTCATACGTACTGGTGCCCAGCAGGAGAGAGCAGAGATCCAGCATCAGCTCATGACTCGGGACAAAAGAACGCAGAACCTGAGCAACAGAAACCAGAATAACATTAATCATTTTAATCAGAAACTTTATGTACATTCTGATAGGCAGAACCATTTCATACCCTTAATGAACCGATGAGTCTGTCATCTGGAGCATTGTGTCTCTTGAGGAACTGGTACAGGTACACATGAGCATTGGGATTGATTGGGAATTCCTTGTTGTAAGCGTAATTCTCCAGAATCTGCAGAGCGCCGTCCTCATCGTTGTAAAACTCCAGCATCTGCAGCGGATGATACATATAGACAGCATTAGACTTGTGCATTATATTCTAAATCTTCTAAATAATATAATAGCTGTGTGTAACCAATAGACTGAAATGTAAGCCGTTAAGCACTCACAAAATCTCATTTGTGCATGAAAAATAAATTAAAATACTACTTATTTCAGTCCGTTGCGCACACATATACCTCATTTGACCTGGACCATGAAGACTTGGTATATACTAACTTTGTTTTGACCTTTTTTGAAGCTTATTTGATTATGCAAAGCTGTGTAAAGATTCTTAAAACAAATCTGTTTGTGTGTTCCACAGAGTTTTGAACATTTACAAGTTTGAGTAAATGGCGACAGAATTGTCATTTTGGTCTAAACAAACCCTTTAACCCTCGTCAAATTGCACAAGGTAAGATAGTGTCTCACATTAATGTAACTCAACACAAAAGGGTCCCAGACTCCAGGCTGACTGATGATGTCCTTCAGGGTCACAGAAGCATATCTGAAGTAGCTGTGCATCTCTTGGTTACGGCTCGCCTCATCTGATACCAGAAACATGGACAAGAATGCATTAAACTGATTAAAGAGTGTAAAGACCAGCGACTCTACCTACGCAACTCCACCGACAAAGCACTTGAATACTATTTTCTTGTTGTTTCCTTTCTCTTCTACACAACTTTCTTCTGATCTTTCTGTTTGTGACCTCTCTTTCACTAGGTGTTTTCAAATCCCTACTATTACCAACATGCGTAAATCAAATGTCACACATAGGAGGCAGTCCAATCCTAACAACCTTTCCGGTGTCTTCTAATACTTTATTCTCTTTTCCTATTGGTCTCTGGAATTGCCAGTCCGCTGTAAACAAACCCGATTTCATTACATCTATTTCTAGTCATGCAGGTCTCAGCTTATTGGCCCTGACTGAGACCTGGATCAGACCAGAGGATACTGCCACACCGTCTGCCCTCTCCACTAACTTCACTTTCTCACACACCCCTCGCTGATCGGAAGGGGTGGAGGTACTGGTCTTCTCATCTCAAACGATTGGAAATTTGATCCTTTACCACCTCTGTGTGACAATAGCTCATTTGAATCGCATTCAATTACCATCACTAGTCCAATTAAAATCCATTTTGTAGTTGTAAATCGTCCCCCAGGCCAGCTTGGCAGTTTCTTGGAGGAGCTTGATGTGCTACTCTCATCCTTCCCTGAGGATGGTACTCCTCTCATAGTTCTTGGAGACTTCAACATCCACCTAGAAAAACCTCAGGCTGCTGATTTCCACACTCTGCTTGCCTCATTCGACCTCAAATGAGTATCTTCTGCAGCTACTTACAAATCAGGTGACCAATTGGACCTTATTTACATGCGCTACTGCTCCACTGACCATACACTGGTCACTCCACTGCACACCTCAGATCACTTCCTCCTCACTCTCAACCTCAACCTGCCTCAGGACACAACACACACTCCTCCACAGGTCACCTTTTGGCGAAACCTACCCTCACTCTCACCCTCTCGTCTATCCTCTTTGGTCTCATCCACACTTCCTCCACCTGATTAGCTCTCAACACTACTAGATTCTAACAGTGCAACTGATACTCTTTTCTCCACTTTAACATCTTCATCAACTTTTGCCCCCTTTCCTCCAGCCTGGAGGCCAGGCACACCCTCTGCTCCCTGGTTATCTGATGTTCTCCGCGAACTTCGTTCTAAACTCAGGGGTGCAGAGAGGAAGTGGCGCAAATCGAAAGATCCTACTGACCTTGGCCTTTATCAATCCCTCCTCTCTTCCTTCTCTGCTAATATCTCTACTGCTAAAATGACTTACTATCACAACAAAATGAACAATTCTTCTGACTCTCGCATGCTTTTCAAAACCTTCTCCTCCTCCTCCTTCATCAACCCTAACAGCTGACGATTTTGCCACATTCTTCATAAATAAAACAACCACCATCAGCGGCCAATTTACCAATCCACAAACTGACACACACATTCCACCCTCCTTCTCTCTGCTTTCAGAGGCAGAAGTCTCCAAACTCAACTGAGACTGCCCTGCTCTCAGGAATTGAAGATCTGAGACTGGCAAGAGCAGCTTCCAAATCCTCAGTTCTCATCCTGCTGGACCTATCTGCTGCCTTTGACACAGTTAACCACCAGATCCTCCTGTCAATCCTAAAGACAAAGGGCATCTCGGGAACTGCACTCCAATAGTTCAAGTCTTACCTCTCAGGTAGGTCCTTTAGAGTGTCGTGGAGGGGTGAGGTGTCTAAGACCCAACATCTAGCTAATGGAGTGCCTCAGGGCTCAGCGCTTGGACCACTTCTCTTCTCCATCTACATGACATCACTAGGATCTGTGATTCAGAAACATGGCTTTTCCTATCACTGCTAAGCTGATGACACACTACTGGAGTGCCTCAGGGCTCAGTGCTTGGACCACTTCTCTTCTCCATCTACATGCCATCACTAGGATCTGCGATTCAGAAACATGGCTTTTCCTATCACTGCTACGCTGATGACACACAACTCTACCTCTCATTCCAGCCTGATGATCCGACGGTAGCTGCTCGCATCTCAGCCTGCCTGACAGACATTTCTGGCTGGATAAAGGACCACCACCTACAAACCTTGCGAAGACAGAGCTACTTGCGGTCCCGGCCAACCCAACACTTCATCACAACTTCACCATTCAGCTAGGCTCGTCATCCATAACTCCATCAAGGTCAGCCAGGAACCGTGGAGTTGAAATTGATGATCAATTGAACTTCACAGACCACATTGCTAGAACTGCCTGGTCCTGCAAATTTGCCTCGTACAACATTATGAGGATCAGGCCCTTCCTATCAGAGCATGCTACACAACTCCTTGTCCAAGCGCTTGTTCTATCCAGACTGGACTATTGTAATGCTCTCCTGGCTGGTCTTCCAGCTTGCTCTGTCAAACCTCTGCAACTGATCCAGAATGCTGCAGCAAGAGTGGTCTTTATTGAGCCGAAGAGAGCACACGTCACTCCTCTCCGCACTAATTGCACTGATTGCCAGTTGCCGCTCGCATTAAATTCAAGTCACTGATGTTTGCCTACAGAACAACCACTGGCTCTGCTCCCTTTTACCCTTTTAACTCATTACTTCAGACTTATGTGCCATCCAGAAACTTGCAAGTGAACGTCGTCTTGTGGTGCCCTCTCAAAGAGGCACAAAATCTCTTTCTCGGACCTTTACCTTGACTGTTCCCTGCTGGTGGAATGATCTGCCTAACTCAACCAGAGCGTCTGAGTCCGTAGCCAATTTCAAGAAACGGCTGAAGACGCACATTTTTTTCGGCAACACTTGATCCAGTAATACTAACACTTTCTCTTCTATTCTATTTATAAAAAAAATATATATATATATATTTTACATGTACTGCGTTAGATTAAACTGAGAGGGGTCATAGCACTTGCATATTGTTGTCCTATTGTTAGTTTAACTGCTTCTATTGTTCTCATTTGTAAGTCGCTTTGGATAAAAGCGTCTGCTAAATGAATAAATGTGAAAGTGACAGTAAAGACATTTGTTGTAATGCTGTTCTTTTGAACTTTCTATTCACGAAAAAATCCTAATGAAGCAGCACAACTGTTTTAAACAATAATAATAATCAGAAACGTTTCTTGAGCAGCAAATCAGCATATTAAGAATAATTTCTGAAGAAATAAATTACATTTCAAAGAGGACCTATGATGCTTTTTAACAACTTTCTTTAGTGTTTAATGTTGCTGTTTGAGCACAAAGTCCCTCCAGCGGGAGTTTCTGCTACACTCGTTCATCCCAGAATGCTCTTTTTGATTTACTGGTTTGAGAATATGTGAAATAAGCAATAGATCTAAGGTTATAGAGTTAAAATATTGTTTTAATGAAGTTTCGAACCTTATACATAGCCTAAATGCACAGTAAACATCAAAGTTAAGAACGAAAAAGGAAAAGAAATTGGCAGATTCAATTTGTGAAATACTAACAGCAAAGTTTTTGCGTTTTTTGCTTATGGATAAAAAGTTGTTTGAAATACCTTTACACTATACCAACGCTATACTGTTAACGAACATCCTGAAGTCTACTTAATTGTTCAACATAACTCAAATATCTTCCTACCGGTTCCAGCTGTAGAAGACTTCTTCTCACACCAGTTCAAGTAATCTAGGAAACCGCTGTACGCACGGATGACTTTTTTGGTGTCACCCTGAGCAATCGAGAAGTTGCCATATCTCCAGCTCTCTCCGATGGACAGCTGCCGCTTGGCTTCTTCCATCTGCCCGTTCAGTAGGAGATGAAGGCAATGCTCCAAACAGATCTACAATGGAAAGAGTACTGAAAAAACATACTTAAGTACCATTACATTCCAAAAAAAAGAGTAGAGAAAAAAGTACTTGTCCAAAAACTACTTGAGTAAGAGTAAAAAAGTAGCTTATTTAAAAGTACCCATGAGTACTGAGCTGTGCATTCTACCCCCTTATAATAAACACTGTGCACTATTATTAGAGGAAGACGCTGATATCTCGATTGAATTGATGCTTGAAGAATGCACTTCCACAGCAGCCACGAGTAACAGCAGATGGGCTAGCGGTTAAAGTTTTCTATGCAGAATTTGATTTGACGACAGTCACGAGACCGATTGCTCGATCCAATCAAGTTGATTGCAAAACGGAAGGAAGATAGAGGAGTAAAAGCATAGACTGTAAAAAATATGGACAAAGCGTCTGTGACGTCACCCATAAACTTTCTGAAGAACGGGTTTGAAGCCGTTTATGGGGGGTATGGGCGGCGCCATCTTGGAAAATCTTGGGAAATCCTAACCCCGCCCACCTTCTAACGCAGCGCGCATCACTCAGCTTCGGTTATCTCTGTTTATATTTTAGGCAACGAAATATGTTATAAAACACCACACTAACTCTTTTCGTTTTCATTTAAAGAAATCTTAAACATTATAGCCACACAAATGTGGTTCAGGCAACACGTATTGATTATATTCACTGCACATAACGTTTGCCTATTTAACAAAACGAAATATAAAACACAAACCTGCCTCTTTTCGTTTTAAATATAATATAAAAATATTAAACATTTTAATATGGTCCAGGCAATATGTGCATTTGTACTAAACAACAGATGTTGCAGTAAACAACATTACAGATCATATTCGTTGTATTAAAATTTAAAATGACAAAACTCAACCCAGTCTCTTTTTGTTAAATTTCAGTTTTATCAATATTAGCTATTATAAAAGTATAAGTAAAAGGTAAAGTTACAAGAAGCTATACA
The DNA here is from genome assembly GCA_021554675.1 of Leuciscus idus. Lineage (NCBI taxonomy): Eukaryota > Metazoa > Chordata > Actinopteri > Cypriniformes > Leuciscidae > Leuciscus > Leuciscus idus. Next base: position 34,304,060 of record CM038638.1, on the reverse strand, counting down.
AATAAAGCAAACAATTCAGTCAAACATAAAAAGTCAGCGCTCGATCTAGTCTAACCATACAACAGTAAAGTTAAATAGCTTATAAAGTTATGAAACTTCCCCTCAGCCAAAACGATTGCCCAGGGAACAAATTATAGATTTACGTTACGAGACCAAAAATCGCCCGTTAGATATACACAAGACAAATTATATCTCATGTTTAACCACTACAGAGACGTCAGAGTCAGCGGCAAACGCCAGAACGACTAGCCGAGGAAAGGCTGTTCCAGGCGGGGTACATGAACGCTGAGCGCCCGGTCATCGCTGGATCTCACAACTGGATACAATTTTCATAAATCTTTATAAATAAACCACAGATTTGAGCTTTAAACAACTACATTCTCGCCTGAAAAACTCTTAAAACTACATTTCATGATGCAGAAACAGTAGTATTATATGTCAACTGTATTAAAAATGGCGCTTCTTATGTTGTCATTCTCCGTGGCGCTGCCTTGTCAGCTGTCAATCAAGCTGTCAATCAAAGTTAACCACGCCCTTATTGTCATACATTTTATATCTAAATACGATCTAAACTAACGAGTTAGAAAAAAATTCACAGCCCTCATGGTTGTCGAGCACTCGGAAGCTATCGAAAAATACAATAAAAGTCCATGGGACCAACCTGTAAAAACATGAATTTATGCTGTGAAAACGGACATTTTAACATGGGGGCTATGGACATTTGCTCCCTTTTGGGACCTTCCCCTAGCGGATTTTCGATGTATTGCAGTTTTTCGCACTTCCGGGTAGGCTTCATTTTTCAGATTAGAATGTTGCCGCTTGAGTAAAAGTAGCGATACATCACTTAAAATGTACTCAAGTAAAATGACAAAATTTTAAACTAAAAATGTTTAAAAGTACAATTTCTAAAAAAAAAATGTTTAAAAACGACTTAATTACAGTAACGCGAGTATTTGTAATTCGTTACTTCACACCTCTCACATGACATACTGATTAAAATGCATGCCTTGAATGCAGTGTAAATGTTGTAAAGGGAAGGTTTGGGCTTCTTAATGCAATGCATACCTTCGTGAAGTTTTTGACTCCATTGTTTTTCAACTGTTCATATACAGCGTTGAAATCTTCAGCGGTGGCGTTAGGGAGATGATGAAGAATTTCTGTGCCTATTCTCCATGTGATCTGATGGACAGAATTATGCAGTCAGCAGAGAAACACATCATCCGTACAGTAGCAAACACAAAACAGGGGGATCCCACAGGAAAATACAAGCAAATAAACAAGTCAGGCCGAAGATGATTTCATGGTTTTATGCTAAGAAAAATGCATCGCCTGAAAAACTGAACGCATCCAATTCCTTTATACTTACAAAAATACTTACAAATTTTCGGTAAATATTTGTTCTAAATAAATAGAAAAAAATAGTATATAGTGAAACATAAATAAGTGAAAAAACCCCAAATATAAAATTTCATGAATGTATATTTACTAATGTATGCAATGAACAGTGTAACAATAGAGATAACGTTAATGCATAAGCTATGTTTCTTCAATGCAAGAAAAGTGAGTCAAACATTTGAATATTGATTTCATAATTCGTAAAAAAAAAAAAATTATCTTAGCCGCTTATAAGTCGACTTGACAGAGTTTAAAGGGCTGTTGTACCTCAGAAGCCGTTGGATGCACTTTAATGCTATTCCTGGCCTCCAGTGCCTGAATGTAAGAGTTGTAATAAAGCGCAGCCTCCTGCCAGTTATGAAGCAGCATCGCATCTCTGATCCGCTTCAGACACTTTCTGTTCGACTTCAGGAAGAAGATCTCTGTGGGAACTCCTAAACATGAAAACAAATGTAGTATTGAAATGACTTCATGTTAGGATAAATATGTTTGCATCTCCTTTTCTGTCTATCTAATAATTTCTTGTACACCATGTTTAGTCACACACTCATAAGGCATGTTAGTTCAATTCAAATTCAATACAACAAAAATATATTTCAGTCATCACAGATAATTTTCCATAGTCACGAAAAAAATATATACATAATAAGCGAAAATGGTGTAGGCTGAAGTCAATGCTTATTATGCCTACCCTTAATACATAATTATCTAATGAGCATCATATCCTTTCTGGATTTGATTCATACAAAATAAACAAGACAATTTCCTAAATGTACATACATGATTACAAAGGTCCACATATCAGATATTACAACAGCTTACATATGAAAACTATTCCTATTGAGTTTTATAATTATCACCTTGTTTTTAAACATTTTCTTGAATTTGCAGAGTGAAGTACATAATAGTTATCCATAAGGAGAAACATTGCATATGTTGTTTGTCTCTCTATGGACTATTTGAGCGAAGCTCTCCTTTCTTTTCTATATTTACTTGCTATTTGCTATATATGGCAAGCCGTTTTAGCATTTAAAACTATGTTTTGACTATCCATAAATATATTTTGGATACTCATAAATGTATTTTGACTAGTCAGAATAATATTTAGAGATATCTGCAATTATAATTGCACTAGGAAGAAATCTGATTTGAGATATCTTTAAATACATTTTGACTAGTCAAAACTCTATTTAAGATATCTGTAATGCCTAATGCTTAGTGCTTAGTGCTAACTGCTAACGACAGTAACGTTAGTCTGCTGAGAGAAAAGCTACTGGGTTAATTTACTTACTTCAGGGATTATAACATAACATCTGGATGCATTCATATAGTAAAAGGTCTCCAGCATGTATGTATTAAGAGCTTTGATTTCAACAGAATCATAAGTGGTGTTCAATAAAGATCGAGAACCGCAAACTCCTCGTCTGAATTTATTTATTAAATATTCTGAAAAGACAAGAGTGAAGAACAATGGAATTATACACCAAATACATGAAAAATAGTACAAATAAATGTGTGATGGACAAGAATAATGCTTCTGAATCAAGGCAGACCCAATTAGAATAGGTGAAGGCTGATTTTAAAAAGATAAGAATTTATAAAATGTAGGCTATAAATTAATAAATGTTTGAATGGCATTGACATGTACTGATGACATTAGTACTTTACGTTGTGTATGGATTGTGCTTTCTGTGTTGATGCAGGTTTACTCTTGTCATATGGTAATAACCCACCACAAGGTGGGAGTGTTATATTGTATTATAGCAAGAGATTCGTGATGACGATATTTTGCTGTGTTCAGTGATGAGCGCCAGTGCACTGAAAAGTTATTTTAATATTATAGCAAATGTTGCACCAGACATGAGGCCACTACAAATGCTTACTGATTTTAAATGTGTTCGTTCGGGAACAAAGGCTAACACTATTTAATCCACAGCATGCACATCTCAACATCATTCTTCTTTAAGATAAAGAATTGGACAAAAAACGTATTGAGTCTTCTCTGCATATTATATGTCACTTTTACACGTGCCCAAGATACTTTTTATTTTTATTTCAGATTTAAATGACCCAAAGACGCAGGACCTTTATTATACAATTCCTAGACAAAATGGTGGAAGACAACAGTTTCAAGAGTAGGATTGGCTAATAAAATGTAGGTGGGGCTTAGCAAAGGTGTATTTGCATCATGATTTGCATGTACATTTAAGATATCTAAAAATGAGTTTTTCCAAGTCACAAAGCTAAATGCAGATATCTCCAAACAAAGATCTTCCTAATCAAAAATCAGATTTAGACATCCATAATTAAATTGCAGATATCTTTAAATGATATTTGACTAGGAATAATTCCAATTCAAGATATCACTTAAGTTTTGCCTAGTCAAAAATACAATTCAATATATCTACAATTGTAATTTGACTAGTCATAAATTACTTTCAGATATCTACAAATGTATTTTGGATACAGGATAAAGATATCTTCAATTTGATTATGACTATAGTCAAAAACCAGTTAGAGATATCTTGAGTTATCATTTTTACTAGTAATAATTCAGTTAGAGGTATCTCTAATTGAATTATCACTAGTAAAATTGTAATTCGAGATATCTCTAATTAGGATTATGCCTAGTACACAATCAACTATACATGGATTTCTCGGCGACGTCATCACTGCATGCGCACGCAACCAGGAGGCAGAAAAGACCCGCGGCCTTCGTACCAGAGTAACGTTAAAGGGTTTAGGGTAGGCTAGTAGCATAGTGGTGGTGTTGTCGCTAAGTCAAAATGCTAATTATCATGTTAGACTAAGTTAGTAATGTAACAGCCAATGTTAGCATTGCAGCATCTATAGAGCCCGAATTTGCTTTTATATAAGTTAACCTTGTTTACGTTACTTTACGACCTGCAACATTTCATGACTTCACACATATAACGTGGCGATAATATTAAAAAACGTACTCTCAGCAATGGTGAGATCTTGCCGGATCCCTACGCAATACATGACGATCTTTGGATTGTGGATGACAAGTGGCCAGCAATTGTATGGCCTGATATATATAATTATTTTATTCGAAATCCATGTATACACTACTGTTCAAAAGTTTGGGGTTGGTAAGATTTTTATGTTTTTGAAAGCAGTCTCTTGTGCTCAAAAATTCTGTAAAACAGGAATATTATGAAATATTATTGGAACATACATTTTAAAATGCATTCAAAAAGAAAACGTGTAATTTATTAAAGCTGAATTTTCAGCATCATTACTCCAGTCTTCAGTGTCACATGATCCTTCACAAATCATTCTAATATGATGATTTGATGCTCAAGAAACATTTCTGATAATTATCAATGTTGAAAACAGTTGTGCTGCTTATTTTTGTGACATATTTTATTTAGGATTCTTTGATGAATAGAAAATTCAAAAGAACAGCATTTATTTGAATGTTTTCTTGTAGTATACTACACACTTGGTATACTAAATGTCAAATTTGCGATCTAAATAGCTGTTTGAAAAAATAAACATGTATTTTTTTCACTGTTCATAACTGGTTGAGCAGTTAAACTCTAGTATGTGCTCATGACAGCACATGCAGGTCGTAAAGTAACGTAAACAAGGTTAACTTATATAAAAGCAAATTCGGGCGATGCTGCACTGCTAACATTGACTAATACATTACTAACTTAGTCTAACATGATAATTCATACATGCATCACAGTATGTCCGGATTTTGATTCGTAAACAGTTGGACTTTTTACATAATGTTATAAATATGAAACACAAACAAACAGATCCAACTCTGAAATTGCAGTTTATTATTGAGTCAACAAAAAATTACAAACAATGCGAAATCTACGTTAATTACAATGTTATTTTATTCTTTTATTACAGAACTCGGCATAACAGATAGCGGTTTTTTGCCTCCTGGATGCGCGCGCATCCGGTATTGTTTGTAAGAAACCCGTGTATAGATATCAAAGTCAAAACTCATTTGAAGATATCCGGAAATATTTACCAATGGAAGAATATGACTAGTCAAAATAGCATTATATATCTTAATCCCATTTACGACGAGTTAAAAATAAATTACGACTAGTAACGTTACAGCCAGGGGTATTTAATGCTAAAACGGCTTGCCATACATTCTCGGTCCCCACTTCAGGTGTTCTGCTCTGCAGTGATAATTGACTTCGTTTTGATATCCAATTTTATCTAACACTTTACAACATAAACAACAAGTTAATATATGATATCATCGGAACATTACCTTTGTCGTCCGTCCACTCTTGGAGGTTAACGGGCGATTTAAGCAGTTCCCGATGTGTCCTTTCATCCACTGGAAAATCATCGGCCTCTATATAATCCATGACTCACTGCATTACGAAGACTTGCTTTCCTCTTGAGAGAATTATGTGAATAAAATAAAACTAACTTCTTCATCTTTGAGATTTTATTGGCTTTTGACTAACAACAAAATGGAGTTTTACCGCCACCGACTGGTATGGAGTGTGGATCAAAATTACATTTTATATCCTCTCCCACAAATGACTCATTCTAAAATACTGAAAAATAAAACTGTAACATTCATTTCCCGAGTTATTTTGTAAAATATCTCCTAGTATAAATTGCATTTTTATTTTTTTCTAGATTCTGCATTAGAATCCTTCTTTCAGGCTCGTAGGCCTATTCATGGATTTCATCAGGTCCCTTTCCACAGGTGTATTAATCAAGCACAATGCAGTCTGCATTCATAATCTAGGTGCTTGATTTTATACACCTGTGGAAAGGGACCTGATGAAACCCATGAATAGCCTATAGCATAACATGTTCCAATTTCTTTTTGCCCACAAAATTCACACCTTCCCGTATCATGTTTACCCTTTTTTTTTTTTTAAGTGTACCGTTTAGTCTTGCATGTCCAAATCTCATCCTTGATATTATTATCGCTATCTATCAATCTATCTGTCGTTAGTTTTGGGTTCTCATAACGTTCCCAAAACATGTTTTTGTTTTTTTTGCACAACGTTTGTTTTTGTTTAGCTAGGAAACTTTTCGTTACGGAAATAGAACAGTTTTTTCAGGTTTGCAGAACGTTTACTAAGTCTCTGAGTTCTACATTGAGAAACAACAGAAATGCGACATGAAGCCTCCACATAATTCAGTATTTCAGCATCATTCACTTTATTCAGTTCCGGGAGAGTATATATATATATATATAAATATATTGTCAAACACAGAAGGAGACAGACAGGTTTAAGTGAACACGGTGTTTATTAAAAGCAGAGTGGTGGTGGAACAACGGGAACGGGTTGACTAAAGTGGATCTCTGTGCAGGTGAAGAGTGAACACAAAGACGGACAAACAGGATTTGGATGACAGACAGGAGACGGGATACTGGACGGGACGCTAGTTGTGGGTTGAGCTGCTTGGCCTCTCGGAGATACTCTAGGTTACGGTGATGAACTCGAAGCGGTGATGAGCTCCCTCCAGCCAGTGTCTCCATTCCTCTAAGGCGAGCAGCTCACGATTTCCGATGTCGTAGTTCTGCTCCGCCGGGGACAGCTTCTTGGAATAGGAGGCACATGGATGGAGTCGAGGAGGCTCACACCCTGCCGCTGGGATAACACCGCTCCAACCCCGGTGGTAGACGCATCGACTTTGACCACGAATGGGAGTTCTGGACTGGGCTGCACCAGGATTGGAGCGGTCGTGAAAGCATTCTTCAGGTGTTGGAAGGCTTCGGTGGCCAAGGGCTTCCAGGACAGAGATTTGGGCCGGTTCCTGAGGAGCGAAGTGAGAGGTGAGCTGAGGAGACTGTAATTCCGGATGAACCTGCAATAGAAGTTGCCAAAGCCTAGGAATTCCTTGACAGTGACAGGCTGGGGCCAGTTGTGGATGGTGTCCACCTTCCTCTGGTCCATCTGGGTACCTTGTTGGTCAATGATATACCCGAGGAACTGGACAGATGGTGTGCGGAACTCGCACTTCTCCAACTTGAGATAGAGGTGGTGTTCTCTCAGCCTCGACGGATGGATGAAACGTTGTTTGAGAGCCTCCTGAATGTATTCCTCCATGGCCTTCTTTTCCGGGATGGACAGTGGGTAGACCTTACCCTTAGGTCAATGGCACAGTCCCATGACCGGTGGTAGACGGGTCACTAAGCGCTTGCTGAATACATCCTGGAACGTCCGGTACTCTGGAGGGATTTCAGTTTTACTCTCGGTCTCTGGGCTTTCGACGGGAATGGAGTTCAACTGGAGGCTGGATGAAGATTTCGAGAGATGTCGACGGGTCCGGCGTGTAGACGGTTTAATCACAGATGACAGACAGTTCTGGAAGCAGGAATCACTCCATTGTAGAATCTCTCCAGAGTTCCAATTGATGGTGGGTTCGTGCTGGGTCATCCAGGGGCGTCCCAGGATGATGTCAGCGGTGGATCCTTCCAGCAACAAGAACGAGATCTTCTCCTCATGCAGGCAGCCGACATGTAGCGTGACTGTGGGGGAGAAGTGTCGGACACAACCACGGCCCAGCGGCTTGCCGAGGATGGTGTGAAAGGCTAATTCTTGTGAGCAGCGTTTCCTCTGGAGGCTGAGTCTTTGGAGAAGTTGATGAGAGATGAAGTTCCCTGCAGACCCGAAGTCGATGAGCGCTTGCGTTTTGGGGTTAGAATTTGGACAGGTGTGCGAGTGAGAAGTGCAACTTTGGGCAGAAACTGAATGGTACTCACCACTGGTCACCACTGGTCATATCGGGCAGTTGGTGTTGATGTGACCTTCTCCCCCACAATACAGACACAAGTGCTGTGTTAGCCTTCTTTGACGCTCAGTGTTGGACAGATGGTACGTGTCTACCTGCATGGGTTCTGGTGTTGGAAGGGCGACAGATGGAGAGATGGACGGAGGATGGGAAGCGGGTTGATCCAATGAGCAGGCTGAAAGACATTGAGAGATACGCACAGCTTTCTGAATGAAGCTCTCCAAACCGACGGTGTCGACCATCTAGTGGCGCACTTACGGGTTCAGACCCTGGCGAAAGGCTGTCAAGCAGGGCTATCTCATTCCAGCTGCAGATATACTGTCTCCAGGGCCAACTTCTTTACTAACCTTCATTGACTCCTTACGTTGCAGAGCATTGTCAATCCACAAATCCACTTAATTTGTACATTTATTGAAAGCCTCTACCTTAGGTTCAAACCAATCCAGCTGATCCTTATTAACTTCTTCCTCAGACTCTAATTGAATTAGCAACTCTTTAACAGAAGCATTTATGTCACAAAACTCTCCAAGAAACTGTTTGAACTCTGGTACCAGCTTGCTCTTAATTATCTCCACATTGTCATCATCATCCATTAAAGTACACATCTCATTCTTGTTCCTGGAGAGATAACTTAACTTGGCTTTCCTTGAACTCATTTGTCTTTGAAAAGCATCCTCCAAAGCCTTTTTGAAGTTGGCCTCACCTGTCGTTTCTTCACTGTAATAGCACCTTCAATTGTCCTCCTTTGTACGCTCTAAACAATCCAAACAAGCAAAAATTATATTCCAGTTGTTGGCCGACCAGTACCAGGCCTTTTCCACTTGCTAACTTGGATAAGCTAGCTTAGAAATCTAGACGCAGCCAGGGTGGACTAGCAACTCTCCGTTGGCTTGCGAGCTGGAAAAACCAAACTCTAGTCAGGCCAATCACATCGTGTATAGAGGCGGTAGGCGGGCTTAAAGGGATACTCCACCGAAAAATGAAAAGTCTGTCATCATATACTCAACCTCATGTTGTTTCAAACCTGTATGAATTTCTTTCTTCTGCTGAACAGAAAGGAAGATATCTAGAAGAATGTCAGTAACCAGACTTCCAGTATATTTTTTTCCTACTGTGGAAGTCAATGGTATCTAAAACTGTCTGGTTACTCACATTCTTCTAGATATCTTCCTTTCTGTTCAGCAGAAGAAAGAAATTCATACAGGTTTGAAACAACATGAGGTTGAGTATATGATGACAGAATTTTCATTTTTCGGTGGAGTATCCCTTTAACATAATGACGGCAGAGTTGCGACGGTTCCGTGTGAATTCCCTGCTACTTGAAAACAAAGAAGATGGCTGCTGCTGCTGCTGGCGAACAGCGGTCTTACGAATCGGCTTTGGTTAATTTGGAGATTAACTGGGAAATTATTACATTATAAAATATTAAAAATGTATAAAAACTTTTTAATTGTGATTAATCACAGAAAAAAATGTTTTAATGGATTGACAGCACTAATTCGTGAATATCACTATGTGTGCAGAGCATGGTGTGAGAACTCATATTTCCCTTATAGGGGCATAAAACCTCATCTTCTTACAGACCCTCTGCAGCAGGGATGGGCAGCTTCGGTCCTGGAGGACCACTGTCCTACAGAGCTTCAACCCTAATCAAACACACCAGAACAAGCTAATCAAGGTCCTCAGGATTACTACAAAAATTACAGGCAGGTGATTTTTTCATGGCTGGAGCTAAACTCTGTAGGACAGTGGCCCTCCAGGACCGAAGCTGCCCATCCCTGCTCTACAGGGATCTCAGTTTCGAGATGATGTGATCATTTGGGATAATGTGAAACATTCTAAATAATGTAACTTTTTTTTTATGTATATATGCCACACAGAAGAAGTGCAGGCTTGAGCATTTTCAATACAGTAACTGCAGCCATAATTTACATCGGGGCAATACTCACGGAGTACACTGTTATATTGACAAAATGACTGAACAGTTTGACTATCTTGTTTGTGAATAATGACACAAGGAGGACTTGTCATTCTGATGGAACTGAGAAGTTAATCCATTGTGTGCAAATGTTTGTACAAATTGTTTTTCGAAATGCACTAACTGGTTTGTGTTCGATTTTGCTGTATTTGGCCGAGCAGTGGTTTGGGTGGCTCGCCAATGTATTAGATTTCTCCAACACATAAAATAAGTAAGCTTGACCAGAGCTCTTGTGGGGAGAAGAATTTATTGAAGGTTTGTAGTGTAGCAGTCCTTCAGCAGCGATGTTAGCACATCGCCCTTCACCAATCTTAACCCAAAGTTCTGTCTGTGAGTCTACATGAAGACAAATGGGTTACAAACAATAGAGAACTGTTAGGGCCTCTCACAGGAGATCGATCTACCCTGCAATCTACCCTGAGCAATGCTGTTTCTTTGTCATTCACACCATTCAGTTTCTATGGGCCATACATCTGTATGGGCCATTTGGTTCACACCTTTACAGAGACAGAGTTGATTACATCTGAGGCACAGTAACAATGTAAATGCTTCTGACTTAAGTTAACTGAAAATACACAGTCTTTCATTTGCAAATATTAAGGATGACTCGAGAAATGTACCAAAGTGAATGAGAAAAAAACTGTAATTCAACGTGAAGCTCAACATGAGCAGATTCACAGTATTTAAAGGAGTCTTGAGTCATACATGGACAACTGAAACGTTGTCTGGTACAAATCTAGAAAAATCTCAATTTTACATGTTCATTATAAAATGTATTTAGACTTCTTAGTCTTCTTTTTCATCTTTTTTTCTACATCTTCCTCTTCCGTCTCAATCAACTTTTCCTTCTCCATCTTCTTTTTTTTCTTCTTCATCTTTTTCTTCTCCTTCATCTTTTCCTTCTTCTCCAACCTTTTCTTCTCCTTCATCTTTTCCTTCTTCTCCAACCTTTTCTTCTCCTTCATCTTTTTTATCTTCTCCAACTTTTTCTTCTCCTTCTCCATCTTTTTCTTCTCCAACCTTTTCACTTCTTTCTCCATCCTTTTCTCCTCCTCCATCCTTTTCTCATGCTCCTCAATCTTTTTCTTATCCAACTCCTCCCTCTTTTTCTTCGACATATACTTGCTCCTCCTGAATGGGCATGCCTTTGTTTTACTTTCAGCTATTGTCTTTATGCTTGCAGCGTATCTTCTGTATTCTAAAACTGTGAACAGAAAACAAAATGTTCAGGAACTTATTAAATATGTCAGGAATGGTCTGAACACACACTACAGACTCCAGACATAAACTGAGACCCAAAGGTTTCTGTTCTGGTTCTACTGAATGGACACTGAATGGAAACTTGATTTTTTCATCTGGAAAAAGATAATCATGTACTTACAGTGTTCACTTAGAACCTTTAAAACGTCATCCTTGATCTGCAGAAGATTGATGTTCTCCATCATGTCTATCCTGGCGAAACGGATTCTGAAGTGAAAGGAGAACCACAGCGATCGCCTGGCCTCCCATTCCTTCAATACAATCTTCTTGCGCTTTCTAAATGAGTACAAATCAACAACAGAAGAAACATTAGAGAGGATGATGCTTTTTCACATGTTCATCTTTCAATATATGTTGCTGTTTGAGCACAAAGTCCCTCCAGTGGGAGTTATTCTCTCTATCAGTGTCAGTGTTTCTGAACTCCCTGAAACGCCTCCATTGTAGTCTTGAGTTTCTTCTGGGAACGAACACGTCACAATATTCCTCATTAAAATAATTCACACCCAGAATAAAGGGGCGGGGCCTGGTTGAGTTAGTTAGTAGTGTGTTATATGATATATATATAAATTGGGGCTGTCAATTTAACATAAATTAAAAAAATAATACGTTAAAATTAACATTTAACGCACCCTGGCCGTCCCAACGTAGTTCACCTTACATTTCATACAGTTGATTGATGAACATGAAGCAGAGCAAAAACTCACTGCGTGATGAAGCCTATAGAATATGACCCGAAAATTCAAGATATTAGAGCAAAAATGCCCCTGTATGAGTTTTCTGGTCTCATATTTCTATCATATGATATAGTTAAACAATATCACACGAGTAACGAATGCAAAATCTCACGAGCGCCGTTTTTGTCCCGAATAGCAGGTGCCAATCTTATCTAGATTTTATACTAGATTTCTATACAATTTCTGAAGGCAGCACAGATGAAGCCTTCACTGTATCCCTATGAATCCTTTTAACACCAATGTACTTGCTGCTGATCTTGGATGATTCAGTTAAACCATAAGCAAAAATGACTTAAGAGTTTATTGGTGAAGTGTTAAACTTTTTTTCTACTTCATCCTATCCAGAACAGAAAGGTTAGTTTGAGCGGCGCCCTCTACTTTACATGCGTCAACCTTATTTTAATTTTGATCTGAAAGGGCTTTTACATTTGTCCAAAAATATAACTTTTTTGTTATTAAAAAAAACAAGCCCAGCCCAGGTGAGAAAAAGTAACGCAAAAGTGATGCAATGCATTACTTTTCTCTAAAAGTAACTAAATAACACAATTAGTTACTTTGAAAAGTAATGCATTACAATATTGCGTTACTCCTTTAAAAAGTAACTTTCCCCAACACTGCCTAGTTATCACCAAAGCTCTCTCTAATTTGCTGTAGATCATTAAACTGCTAAACTGCCTCAGAAGTCAAACGAAAAAAAAAGAGTCATTGCCTGATAGGCCCCATTTATATATATATATTTTAAATAGGCTTATAAGGGTTGATTACAATGAATGCCACTACGATTTAGGTTTGTTTTATACTTGTATTTTTCCTTCCTGTTTTGTTCTGAATACCATAGAATGTAAAGGAACAAAAATACATGTTTATAATGTTTGTAAGTGTTTCAGTATTACACATTTCTGAATGTAATTTTTTTTAATTACTTGTACACCAATGTGACTTCTGTGTTTTTTTCTTTCAACAATGCAATTTTGACCCGAAACGACTTATTTTTTACATAAACAGTAACTTACTTCCGTTTGAGCAACTTTATAATGTTCAGAAGACAGGACCAAGCCTTCATGTCATTTTTCCAACTGGAAAACTCCAGAAGGTCCATTGAAACGATGAGAGCTTCTTCTAGATCGCTCATGAGACCTGAAAAAAAAGAAGCAGCAGAAACTGATTTAAATCAAAGCTGTTTACTTTATACATTTCAGTTACTGGTGGATGATGAATCTAACAAATAAACCCAACAGACTTACAGTGGAGGATGAACACGAGCAACCCAGAACATCCTTATAACCACACAGCAACATGCTAAAAACCAATCAGAAATGTCTAGTTTTCATACGTACTGGTGCCCAGCAGGAGAGAGCAGAGATCCAGCATCAGCTCATGACTCGGGACAAAAGAGCGCAGAACCTGAGCAACAGAAAGCAGAATAAAATTAATCATTTTAATCAGAAACTTTATGTACATTCTGATAGGCAGAACCATTTCATACCCTTAATGAACCGATGAGTCTGTCATCTGGAGCATTGTGTCTCTTGAGGAACTGGTACAGGTACACATGAGCATTGGGATTGATTGGGAATTCCTTGTTGTAAGCGTAATTCTCCAGAATCTGCAGAGCGCCGTCCTCATCGTTGTAAAACTCCAGCATCTGCAGCGGATGATACATATAGACAGCATTAGACTTGTGCATTATATTCTAAATCTATTGTATATAATCTATCAATAGACAGAAATGTAAGCCGTCAAGCACTCACAAAATCTCATTTGTGCATGTAAAATCAATTCAAATACGACTTATTTCAGTCCGTTGCGCACACAAATACCTCCTTTGACCTCAGAAGGACAAATTATTTTATAATGCATTTTGACCTTTTGTGAAGCTTATTTGATTGTGCAAAGCTGTGTGAAGATTCTTAAAACAAATCTGGGGTGCGTTTCCCGAAAGCATCGTTAGCCAACTATGGTCGCAAGTTCCCTCGTTGCCAATAGAGTTCAATGGACATTGCGATGAACTTGCGACCATAGTTGGCCAACGATGCTTTCGGGAAACGCACCCCAGATTTGTGTGTTCATTACAAGTTTGAGTAAACAACGAAATAATTGTAATTTTGGTCTAAACAACCCCTTTAAACAAAGAAAATCGTCAAATTGCACAAGGTAAGAGAGTGTCTCACATTAATGTAACTCAACACAAAAGGGTCCCAGACTCCAGGCTGACTGATGATGTCCTTCAGGGTCACAGAAGCATATCTGAAGTAGCTGTGCATCTCTTGGTTACGGCTCGCCTCATCTGATACCAGAAACATGGACAAGAATGCATTAAACTGATCAAAAGTGACAGTAAAGAAATTTGTTGTAATGCTGTTCTTTTGAACTTTCTATTCATCAAAAGATCCTGAAAAATAAAAAGGTTTCCACAAAAATATGAAGCAGCGCAATCGTTTTAAACAATAATAATAGTAATAATAATCAGAAACTTTTCTTGAGCAGCAAATCAGCATTAAGAAAATAGATTTTAATTTTAAGAGAGAAGACGCAGCACTGCTGAACACTCGCGTGCTTTATGAAATTGCGTCTCGGAGAAAGTTTTTAAATGATTGATTTGATTTTATAATCTGTGTGAATTCATTTACTCATACAATCTACATGCTAAAGTGAATCAATGTTTGCGGGGGAATGTCCCGCATTATAAGTGGGAGACCTGCGGGAATTATTACAATTATGCGCAATACCCGCAATCTCGCGTCAAATTTTGAGCCCTGTGCTAGCATCTCCTCCTCGCGTAGCTTCATAGCCTGGTTGTACTCGACGGTGTGTTTTTGCTTCAAGTGGTGAAACAAGTTTGTTGTGTTTCCACCTTTAGCAGTAACAGTTTTCTTGGATATTTTGCAAAATATTGTGCTTTGTTGGAGGTCTGACCTCTTGTAACCAAACCACTTGTAAACTATTGAAGTAGCTCCCTTTTTAGGTACCAAATCGTCATCGGAGTCTGACATGCTGCTCTTACTCTCAGACAGATGTTGTTGTGTTCGATAGGGATCGTAAATGCGCCATACGTCATCTATATCATTGATATTGCGATATAACACTTTTTTTATCACGTAAAAATGTATACCGATGTTATCGTGGACTGTGTGATACGGCACACCCCTAGTTTCCCGAAACCATCGTTCCAACGAACATTCACAAAAAGCATCACAGAGTTGTGTGTTTGTAACGACAGCGTCGACCTGTGGTTAGAAGCAGAGTTTCCTGTTTGCATGACATGTGGACTCAAATCCTTATCTTGAGCAAAATAAGCAAGCTGACATTCAGTACAACCCGTGTCTTTTATTAATAATACATAAAAATGTAATTTACGTCTTTTAGTTTGTAAAGAGATTTAAAGCACCGTTTTTGAAGAGTGCGCATGTACGCAAGAACGAGGCTATGATTGGATCTGGAAAAAAGGCAAAATAACTAGCTCGACCCTCCCTCCTCCTCATCCCGTCCCCTCCCCCTCCCTTCCGTGCTTCCTGAAACAGTCATGAACAGAAAATGACATGAACAGAAAAGGAGGCTTTTCCGATGTAAATTCGGGACTTTGCGCGTTCCTTCTCCTTTGCTATTCGTTCATCGGAACGTCGTCTCTTTGGTCGTGTGTCGGCCATATCAAAACTCAAGAGAATATAATTCTAACGTTAGTCGTTGTTGTTGTCTAGGACATCTCAACTCTAGCTAACTTCCCTCTCCATGCTTCTCTCTCCTCCACCATGTGCATGTGCACGCGCACTAAAACCCAACCCCCACCCCCAAATCATTCTTGTCTGTGATTGGCTGGAACACTGTTTGTTATGTTTCGTGGTCCAGGCTGGGCCAGTTTGTTTTTCTTGCCGTTTGTGGAGCCTGGGCTGTCTACAGAGACTGTGTTTTTTACAGTGTGTTCAGGGGACAGGCAGCTAGCAGATAGTGAGGAGATGTTTGCTGTATGTGACAAAAAAAATGTTTGGCCGAAAAACACGTGACATCGCTTAGAGCACCTTTAACCAATGTGGTTGAACGACCAATTTGCGCCGATACGATTCGGGAAACAGTCGTGACCATCTAGTTGATTTCTTCAACCATGCATCGCGCTATGGTAGTTAGGCGGCGAGTCACGTCGTTGTGCGGGAAACTGTGCTCCATCCTTTAATATAGATGTTAGGAAGACCCATTTTACATTGTCAGTTAATTGTTCAACATAACTCAAATATCGTCCTACCGGTTCCAGCTGTAGAAGACTTCTTCTCACACCAGTTCAAGTAATCTAGGAAACCGCTGTACGCACGGATGAGTTTTTTGGTGTCACCCTGAGCAATCGAGAAGTTGCCATATCTCCAGCTCTCTCCGACGGACAGCTGCCGCTTGGCTTCTTCCATCTGCCCGTTCAGTAGGAGATGAAAGCAATGCTCCAAACAGATCTACAACATTCATATGACATAATGATTCAAATGCATGCCTTGAATGCAGTGTAAATGTTGTAAAAAGGAGGTTTGGGCTTCTTAATGTCAAGTCAAGTCACTTTTATTTGTATAGCGCTTTTTACAGCACAGATTGTTTCAAAGCAGCTTTACAGAGATAACAGGAAAATAATGCAACAAAGTTTGTTTCCAGAATAAAATAGCGTCACAGTCCAGCTTAAGTAAGTTTCTTTGCTGTAAAAAAGTTTGCATACCGTCGAGAAGTTTTTGACTCCATTGTTTTTCAACTGTTCATTTACAGCGTTGAAATCTTCAGCGGTGGCGTTAGGGAGATGACGCAGAATTTCTGTGCCTATTCTCCATGTGATCTGATGGACAGAATTATGTAGTCAGCAGAGAAACACATCATCCGTACAGTAGCAAACACACACACGACAAAATCAAAATCAAAATAGGAGGATCCAACAGGAAAACACAAACAAGTCAGGCCGAAGATGATTTCATGGTTTTATCATAAGAAAAATGCATGGCCTGAAAAAGCAAGTACGCATCCAAAACAATGTTAATCCTTATACAATCAATGCATTTAATAAATAATATTGAACAAGACCTGGGGCCGGTTGCATAAACCTCTAAGACAGTCTTACAACTTAGACATCAATTTATTTTCTTTAAAACTGTTCATATCTTTTTTTAAATCAGTTACATAAAAATGTAGATTAGCCTAGTTTGATACCAAAAACTAAGACTGACTGCCCCTGACTAACTGCTAGTGGGTCATACTTGAACTTAAGACACTGTCTTAACATAATGGCTATGTTTATGCAACCGGGTGCTGGTAACAACCCATTTGTCTTGACTTTGCAAGCACATAATATGGATGGATATTCAATGTCAAATCGTCCTAAACTTCCCCGGCTCAAATTTTCTATTTATTTATTTTTTACTATTTTTTCTGAAGGAAGACAAACATAAATAGTGATAATGTATAATCATGAATGTATATTTACTGAGTAATTCACTATTTTGTAGAGAGGGTCAAAATGACAATTTTCACATGAGATTTGGAGCCAAATTACAGGGAGGTAAAAAATTACTTTAGAAAGATGGCAGCATCATTACTTTATACACAGAGATTGGTAGGTCTATTTAAATCTGTTTACTTTTACAATCTTTGTTGCATTATATGCCGACGGTGATTTAATGAATTGATTAAATCTGTTTGTTGCTTAGAAGCAACTTTAAGTGACAGGCTATGGATGCAATGAACAGTGTCACACTGGAGATAACGTTAATGCATATGCTTTATTTCAAACATTAATCAAACATTAATATTGATTTCATAACATGTCTCTAAGCCGCTTATAAGTCGACTTGACAGAGTTTAAAGGGCTGTTGTACCTCAGAAGCCGTTGGATGCACTTTAATGCTATTCCTGGCCTCCAGTGCCTGAATGTAAGAGTTGTAATAAAGCGCAGCCTCCTGCCAGTTATGAAGCAGCATCGCATCTCTGATCCGCTTCAGACACTTTCTGTTCGACTTCAGGAAGAAGATCTCTGTGGGAACTCCTAAACATGAAAACAAATGTAGTATTGAAATGACTTTGTTAGGATAAATAGGTTTGCATCTCCTTTTCTGTCTAATAATTTCTTGTACACCATGTTTAGTCACACACTCATAAGGCATGCTAGTTATTATCCATTAGAAGCAACAATGCATATGGTATAATTATGAATGGAGTTGTTTGTCTCTCTATGGACTCTCTCAGGGAAGCTCTCCTTTCTTTTCTATATTGACCTGCTATTCTATTTGCTGGTTTCAACAACACCCTAGACTTGCCATATAAACTATGGCACAATAAAGCTGACTTTGAGTGAACTGCACTTCTGTGTTTGAGTAATTCTCGGTCCCCAGATCTAGTCTCTGCAGTGATGGCTGACTTCGTTTTGATATCCAATTTTATCTAACACTTTACAACATAAGCAACAAGTTAATATATGATATCATCGGAACATTACCTTTGTCGTCCGTCCACTCTTGGAGGTTAACGGGCGATTTAAGCAGTTCCCGATGTGTCCTTTCATCCACTGGAAAATCATCCTCTATATCATCCATGGCTCACTGCTTTACGGAGACTTGCTTTCTCTTGAGAGAATTATGCAGACTGCGTAAATAAAATCAATTATACATTTTCAACCTA